>PVJS01017070.1:0-36658 GCA_004027185.1 Glis glis | reverse complement strand
AGGTAAAGAGAGAGAGAGAGAGAGAGAGAGAGAGAGAGAGAGAGAGAGAGAGACAGGGATCTAAGGCTGGCCGCGAACCCGGATCCTCCGGTCTCCGCCTCCCAAAGTACTGGGATTACAAGCGTGCGCCACCACGCCCGGCTTAGAGCCTGACTTCTAAATCATTTCACTCTGCTGCCTGGGTGACAAACCCAGGGACTCAGCTGAGAGCCATTTAGCCCCATCTGGGGCACACAGCCTTCTTGGTGGCCATCCCCAATTCTCTCCCTTGCCTCCTCCCTATACTGAGGCTAAAACTTGTGGCACAAGTGCAGACTGCCCAGATGACTAGGGGTCTTCTGGCCCCAATTCTTCATGTTAGAGTTAGGAAAACTAGCTGGTGGGTGGCGAGGTGGGCAGGAAGGCCACACAACTAAGTGGCAGGTCTCTTGGGACTAGAGCCGGTTCCAGGTGCTCCGCCCACTACAGTGTGAGTAGCTCAAGGAGCTACTGCAAGTCCTTTTTGGAACATGGGCAGCATACAAATAAATTAATTTAATTAAACAAACTGCTGAGTTAAAACTTTGACATATATTACTCTTCCATGGGGAACAAAACTCATATCGTCTTCTCTGGCCACTTTATATTTGCTTAGCACTTAATGCAAAGTCTTCAGAGACCTTAAGTTATTTGGGCTTTCCAACCACTCTCCAAGGTAAGTAGGAATTATAATCCCCTTTTTACTGGTGAGGAAACCGAGGCTCAGAGTAACTGAGGTGCAGATTAGGTAAGGACAAGTGGCTAGCTCGAGGGCATATCCACTAGGGAGCCTGGCACAAATAGCTGTGGGCTGAACCAGCACCCACCCAGTCAACATCCAGAGACTGGATGCAAACAAAGAGAACCAGAAAGACAAAGGTCATCTTGACTGGAAGGCCTGCCGCCGACATGGTGACAGTGGTAAATTCCTGATCACGGGAAAATTTCATTTTCTTCTTGTGTAAGTTTTTCTGTATTGTCCAGGCTTTGTTTGACAAGCATGTACTACTTCTAGGATCATTATTAAAAGTGTATTGGGGCTGGGAATGTAGTGATAGAGTATGTGCTTAGTATAAGAAGGCCCTGGGTTCAATTCCCAGCACCAAAAAAGAAAAGAAAATATCTTTTGCTCCTCAACAAAAAGATGGGATTTCCCCAGTCACTCCCCATCTCCTCCTGGGCTGTCCTGGAGCTGAGACCACTTTACACCTCTCACTCCAGGCCAGAACCCTCGCACTGGCCTGTCATGATCAGGCTGCCCAGTGAGGTCTCGGTAGCTTGGGAAGGAGGCTAGTTACTGAACACCATGTCTAAGGCTAGGGCTAGGGACAAGGGACGGAAGCATGCTTTCTTTCTTGTGCATTTACATCCTCCCTGAATTCCCAAAGTGCTCACTGCAAGCGTTGAGAGGTAGATGAGGTCATGCATCGGCTAAGAAGTAGGTGGTGGTGGTTAGGAATAGGCAGAATGATATGATGCCATTTCCTTGGTCAGAAAGCCCCAGGGCTCCTTAAAGTCTACAAAATCAGGGTGAGATGAGCAGAGTCTGCCCACCAAATCCCAGGAATCAGGATTAGGCATTTGAGAGGAAAATTTTTTTTAAGTATAAGTATAGCAATATATATATTGCTTTAAGTAAGATATCTATACATATATATATATACATATATATATATATATATATATATATATATATACATATATATGGCTTATTTGTTTGCAGTACTGGGGATTGAACCCAGGAGCATTCTACCTCCGAGCTACACCCCCAGCCCTATTTTTTATTCTTTATTTTGAAACAGGGTCTCACTAAGTTGCAGAGGGCCTCATTAAGTAGCTGAGGCTGGCCGCAAACCTGTGATCCTCCTGTCTCAGCCTCTCAAGTACTGGGATTGCAAGTGTGTGCCACCATGCCTGGCTAGCAAAAAACTATATTAACTTCATTTTTGTAAGCCCAAATACAAATGTCCACTGGTCTGTGGGGAGACCGAAAGCATTGGGGCTTTCGCTTATATTCATGAAATCTGTTCAACTTTATGAGATACTTATCACTATTATTATTCTCGTTGTTCAGATGAGGAAATAGTCTCAGAGAGGCAAAATAATTTGCCTAACACCACAGAGCTAGTAAGTAGTAAAGCCTGGATCTAAACTCTAGGATGTCTGACTCCAAAGCGCTCTGCTTGATCACATTCGCCTTGCCCCATCGTCATCGTCTGTATAGCCGCCACTTCTGGCACACTTCCTATGTTCTAGGCAGGCTCTGGGTACTTCGCACACATTATCACTAGTCCTCATAGAACACTTGCAAAAGGGAAGTCATTAGCTCAATTTCACAAACAAGGAAACAAGCTCAGAGAGTTTAAATATGCCCAACCTCACACAGTCAGCAAGAAGCAATCCTGGAGAGAAAGTAAGTCTTCATTCACAGGCAGAAAGTAACCTTAAAAAGTGGTCTAGAGCAGGGTGTGGTGGCACACGCCTGTAATACCAGTACTTGAGAGGCTGAGACAGGAGGATCACAGGTTTGAGGCCTCAACTCAACAACTTATTGAGGCCCTTAGCAATTTAGTGAGAACTTGTTTCAAAATAAAAAAAAAAAAAAAGGCCTGGGGGTGTAGCTCAGAGGTAGAATGCCCCTGGGTTCAATCCCCAGCATCAAAAAAAAAAAAAAAAAAAAGAAAGAAAGAAAGAAAGAAAAGAAAGAGAACATGGTGGAGGAAGTGGGAGCAGGAGTTGGGGTTGGGGGCTCTGACAGGTCTGACTGGTTGCCTTCCACCTCTGTTCCTCCACACACCAGCTTCCCCTCTGAGGGGTTCACTCCAGGGCTGCCCCCCAGTCTCCCCAGCTGCCAGTTGTTGCAGTTTCAAACTCAATTGTTCTCCCCGGTACTGAGGCAAATGGAGTCATTAATTACCTTCTATCGGCTGGGCTGAGTTCAGAACGCGATCAATATCCCCGCTTGTCATTCAGGGCAGCCCGCCTGTGCAGCCCCGGCCCCACCCCCACAGCGGCAGCCGGCAGGCCGGAGGTCTGGGCAGCCACCCCTCAGTCTCCCATTGGATTGGGAGCAGGGAGTGAGGTTTGGGATGCTGAGGAATGGGTCTGCTTCCAGAGCTGGGATGCCTTTTAGATGGGAAGAAGAACAAAGATTGATGGAATTGGAAGGGAAGGGGGCAGAAGGCAGAGAAAGAAGAGAAAATAAAGGGAAGGAGTGTGAGGGAATGAGGAGAGAAGAGGAAATTGAAAGAGAGATGGAGGAGAGATGGAGGAAGAGCAGATGAGGGGAAAGCATACAGTGAGAGAGAAAGAGAAAGGAGGGAAGAGGTGCTATGAGGCCATGATGTTCTGAAGGGGCCCAGAGGGCCAGGCTGGGGAAAGAGTTGTGGAACACTGCTTGTCCAAGGAGATGGGATGACATACCCCATTGCCTCCCAGCCTTACATTGGACAAACTAAGTCTGGCCTGGCCATGAACCCCAAGCCAACCTTGGCAGGCATGAAGAGCCCTTGGAAATCTGCCCAAAGCTTTGGCTCTGGGCAAGACCAGGTCTGCCCACCCTGCTAACCCTGGCAAACCACCTGCTACCCTCCACCAAGCCCAGCTTCTCAGCTTTCCCTGAGCTCATCAGAGGGCGAGAGGCTGCCTGGCCCAGACTTGCTGTGCCCATTCACAACCATTGCCTCTGGGTGCCTAACTGCATTAGGGGCCTTGACATAAGGCTTGACTAGGAGCAACTTCTTCTGGGTTGAATCTTTTTTTTTTTTTTTTTTGGTACTGAGGATGGAACCCAGGGGAGCGCTACCTCAAAGCTACACCCCCAGCTCTTTTTATTTTTTAAAATTTTGAAACAAGGCCTCACTAGGTTGCTCAGGTTCTTTTGTTGAGGCTGACCTCAAACCTGGGTTCCTCTTGTCTCAAGTACAGGGATTATAGGCGTGCACCACCATGCCCGGCTGAATCCTACTTTGTTTGTTTGTTTTTTGGTGGTACTGGGGATTGAACCCAGGGCCATTCTACCTCCGAGCTACACCCCCAGCCCTATTTTTTATTCTTTATTTTGAAACAGGGTCTCACTAAGTTGCAGAGGGCCTCACTAAGTAGTTGAGGCTGACCGTGAACCTGCGATCCTCCTGTCTCAGCCTCCCAAGTACTGGGATTACAAGCGTGTGCCACCATGCCCGGCTGAATCCTAGTTTTATTGCTCACTTGCTGTATGACCTTGGACAAGTCCTGTGAGCTTATCTGGATTGGGTTTCCTCAGATATACACAAGAAGGTCACTAGCTTCTCCCTTAGCAATATTAATTTCTCCTTTCTTTGTGTTCTGACAGCCATTGCTCCAAACTTCTATTGTAGAAATAAAAAACGTAATAACTGAAATGGATCCAGTTCCTATATGGTGCCAGACACCATGCTTAACACACACACTGGTTTAATTCTTAGAATAACAGCAACTAACATTTATTAAGTGCTTATTATATATCAGGCACTCATGTGAGAATTTTACATATATTAATTCATTTAATTTTCACAAGAAAAACTTAAGCAGGAAGCTTCTTTTTTTTTTTTTTTCTTTTTGCGGTACCGGGAATTGAACCCAGGGGAGTTCTACCTCCGCGCTATACCCCTGGCCCTATTTTTTATACTTTATTTTGAAACCGGGTCTCACGAAGTTGTGGAGGGCCTCACTAAGAGAGAGAGAGAGAGAAAGAGACAGAGACAGAGACAGAGAGAGAAGAGAGAGACAGGGGGAGAAAGAGAGAGAGAGAGAGAGAGAGAGAGAGAGAGAGAGCTGAGGCTGGCCGCGAACCCGGATCCTCCGGTCTCTGCCTCCCAAAGTACTGGGATTACAAGCATGCACCACCACGCCCTGCTAAGCAGGAAGCTTCTATTATTAACCTCATGTTGTAGATGAGGACATGGAAGTACAGAGGGTAAGAAACTTTCCCAAGGTCACACAGATGCAGGTAAGTAGTCATAGTAGAGCTAGAGCCAAGCCTAGGCACTCTGCCCCAGTAGCTGAGTGCACAACCTGGAGAAACGGGGGGCTAGTGAGGACAGGCAACTTGCCCAAAGCCACTTACTCCAGCTAATGAGTGGCTGAGCCAAATGTAAATTCCATGTGTGTCAGAGTTATTTTTTAATGCTTGTTTTCTTCACTAAACTGTGAATTTTGAAGGCAGAGACACCATAGTTTTCATTCTTACAAATCTAACATAGGGCCTGATACATGGTAGATGATCCCATATGCTGGCTAATTTGTTGAACAGAATTCTACAAGCAAAAATTGATAAATATTTAACTTACTTTACTCAACATTTAGTTGTTGGGTTTTTTGTTTGTTTGTTTTGCAGCACTGGGGATTGAACCAAGTGGCATTTTACATATGAGCTACACCTCCAGCCCTTTTTATTTTATTTTTTTTTTTTTTGAAACAGGGTCTCGCTAAGTTGCTGAGGCTGGCCTTGAACCTGAGACTCTCCTGTTTCAGCCTCCCAAGTACTGGGATTACAGGCATGCGCCACTGTGCCCGGCCTTAACTGTTTTTGTTTATTTGATTCCAGTACTAGAGATTGATTCCAGTACCAGGGGTGCTGTACCACAGAGCTCTATCCCCAGTCCCTTTTATTTATTTATTTTTTATTTTGAGACAGGGTCTCGCTAAATTGCTCAGGTTGGCCTCAAACTTGACACCTGCCTCAGCCTCCTGAGTAGCTGGGATTGCAGGCGTGCACCACCACACCTAGCTCAACATTTTACTTTTTAGAAGGAAAACAAACAAAAGAAGTTGCTACTCTGGATTCAGTGTCATTCACATTTTACATTGGAAAAGTATCATGGGGATAATTTAATCTGGTTCCCTCTTAGAGATTTATAATTCAAACCAAACAGAGCCAGGTATGGTGGTGCATGCCTATAATCCCAGTACTTGAGAGGCTGAGACAAGAGGATTGTAGGTTCGAGGCCAGTATGCCATAACTTAGACCCTATTTCAAAGTAAAAATAAAATAGAGCTAAGGGTGTAGCTCAGAGGTAGAATGCCCCTGGGTTCAATCCCTGGTAACACACACACACACACACACACACACACACACACACACACACCACCACCACCAACAACAACAACAACAACAACAACAAGGAAATTAAAAAAAACCCAAACAGAACAAAACGAGAAGCTCAGAGAGGTGAGGAAATGGTCCCATGTCACAGAACTAGTCATCACTAGAATGAGACCCGGGGTTCCTAGCCCAGAGTCCTTTCCACTATTGCACGTTACTTATCCTCACCAAGAAAGAAAAACAGATAAAAGCGAAGTGGCGGAAATCTGGGGAAAAAGCAACCATGTCTGGAGTTGACGGCAGCAAAGGAAAGGGGCATTGGCAGAAACTGACATGAGGAAGGCAAACAGCTCCACAGGAAGGGAAAGAATGGGCATGGGACCCCGTGGCCCATTCTGTAAGGGAATATAATCCCATAAGAACAGGATGCTCTAAAAATGAAAATCTGCCTAAGCTCAAATAATCAACCTGACAAAGTAAAGGGAGTGGGAGGAGGAGGGGTGGTAGAGAAGGACATTTAAGGAAAATCACCATTGTTGCACACGGCTAAGCTTTAAAATATGATGAGCCTAGATTTTAAAAGGACATGTACATTGAACAGTGGAAGATTATGCAGCCATTAAAAAATCATGTTTTCAAAGAATATGTAATGATATGTGAAATGGTCCTATATAATGTTAAATGAAAATAGCAAGATACAAGGCTCTATATACAGTATCATTCCAATTTTTATTAAAAAAATTACATATATAAAGTTATATATGCACAGAAAAAAGACTAGAAAAATACACTGAATTTCAACAGTTATTATCACTTAGCGAAGAGATAATGGGTAATTTTTTAAAGAGATTTACCATCTCTTCCAAATATTTTACAATGAACAAGTAATGCACTTATGATCAAAGTTATTTTTTTTCTCTTATAAAGGACACAGAACAGACAGCAGGAGGGACCCTAACCAAGGATGGATAAGAGAGTAGCATGAGCCTGTCAAGAAGACAAAAACGCAGAACAAGCTGAGACAACAAAAAAGGGCTTCGGTTGCTGTGTGAGGAGAAAGGACAAAAAGGAAGGTAGGTTTAAACTCAGACCTTGGAAAGAAGAGGTAATACTGAGAGAGGAGAGAGGGAAGGCAGAACTTCTCAACCCCCAGCTTGCCTTTGTCTTCTTCACCAAAGAAAAGAATCTTCAACATGCAACCAGCAGGAAGGCACTGAGCCCTGGTCACTGAGGGGCTGGGCAGGGAGCCCTGAGCCATTTCAACTGAGTTAACTTTCTCAGATCATTCGTATGGCAGGACCCTGGGAGTAAAACTTAGGTAGGATCTTAAGATTGCTATTGATAATCCTTGAGCCACAAAGCCATAAGACCAGTGAGGCAGTGACAAATCTCATGCCATCCTGCCTTGCAGAACATGGCAAAGATAGGCTAGGCGAACGACACTATGACAAACTCGCTATCAGGCTCTGAGTATCTTTTAGAAGAAATTATTATACAGCAATGTGTGGGCACTAGAAAAGAAAATGTGAGCCGGGCGTGGTGGTGCACGCTTGTAATCCCAGTGCTTTGGGAGGCAGAGACCGGAGGATCTGGGTTTGCGGCCAGCCTCAGCTCTCTCTCTCTCTCTCCCCCCATCTCTCTCTCTCTCTCTCTCTCTCTCTCTCTCCTTGTCTCTCTCTCTCTCTCTCTACTTAGTGAGCCCTCCGCAACTTCGTGAGACCCGATTTCAAAATAAAGTATAAAAAAATAGGGCCGGGGGTGTAGCGCGGAGGTAGAACGCCCCTGGGTTCAATCCCTGGTACCGCAAAAAAAAAAAAAAAAGAAAATGTGATACCCCAGAGCCTGTGCACACTCACCAAGACTAACTTGTGACATAATAACCTGGGATCAATGCTTAGATCGAATGCCACCCCCACAAAGACTTTCCCAATTGCCCCAAGTTGCAGCAACTGCTCCTTTTTTTAAAAAAAAAAATTCTTCATAGTCTTTTTTTTTTTTTTTGCAGCACTGGGGATTGAACCCAGGGGCATTCTACCTCCGAGCTAACCCCACCAGTCCTATGTTTTATTCTTTATTTTGAAACAGAGTCTCACTAAGTTGTGGAGGGCCTCACTAAGTAGCTGAGGCTGGCCACGAACCTGCGATCCTCCTGTCTCAGCCTCCCAAGTGCTGGGATTACAAGCGTGCGCCACCACGCCTGGCTCATAGCACTGGTCACATTCTGCTTCTACAATGAAGTGCACATCTGCTTCCCTACAAGATCATAAGCTTCTTGAGGTCAAAGCCTGCTCCATTTACCTTTGTAAATCAGTCCCGCCATGCTTTACAAAGCAGGCACTCAATTTGCTCATCAACGTTAATTGGATTTTTATTCAATGATTAAGGAAATTCTGTAGATATAGTAAATATTAACATTTGGTAAAGAATCTCCTTCCAAGCTTTATGGACAAGGTGAAGAAAAGTGAAATGGTTGATGGCTGTTGGTTGGGCTCAATAGTATAATAATAATAATAATAATAATAATAATAATCATCATTGGCCAGGTGCTTATCTTTATCTTAAAGGAGAATAACTTAAAAAAAGAAAGAAAGAAGGAAGGAAAGAAACTGTTTGGATGATGATATAGAAGACATCCTTATGACCTTAATCAGGTGAAATTAAACACCCAAACCAACAAGATGGAATTCAACAGGGATAAATGGAATGCCCTATGTTTAGGTTAAAAAAATCAATTACACAAGTGCAGAATGGGGTAGACCTGGCTTGATAGCAATTGATGTGAAAAAGATCTCGAGGTTTTAGTTGACCACGAACTCAATATGAGCCTGAGTCTGACACGGCTGCTAAAAAATCGAATGTAATCTTAAGCTACATTATGGATGTAGAGTCTCCAGGCGGAGAGTGGCAATGGCCTCACTGTACTTGGCATTGGCTGGACTGTCTCTAGAGTTCAGTGTTCATTTAAGAGGGACTTTAACCTTCAAGAATGAACTCAGAGATGGGTAACCAGGATGGTGAGGGAACTCCCTCAAGGGCAGGAACCACATCATGTGGGAAGCCGAAATGTACTTGGGATTCAGCCCAGAGGTTCCCGCGTGCTCAGTAAACACAGTGGAATGAATGGAAGGGAAGGAAAGAGGGAGAATGTCAAATGGAGATCTTTACCACCATCTACCACTGTACTGGTAAGTGTCATGATCTGTACATATTTTAAAGAAGAAGAAACAGATTCTGAGAGATTATGCCATTAGCTAAAGTTTCCAAAGCAAGTAGAAAGCAGAGTGGATCCCAAATCCAGACACCTGGACTCCAAGTCCTGTGCTCTTTCCTGGATCCCACAGTGATTCAGTAGAAAGGTAAGCAATAGCTACTGCCTGCCTATGTCCTGTGGCCTCTCAGGAAGAACTGCTGGAAGGGAGAATTCTGTGGTGAATGGCAAGTTAGACTGGATGACCCTCAAGAATCTGAGACTGCGCCCTGTCACCACTCTCAGCTCAGCCTTTGGCCTCCCTCCACATGGGAGGTGTCCCCGGAGATAGCCTTTCTCAATCTTAGTCACTCCCAGGCTCCAGCCCCATCTCCTGTTTGTTCTTCTAGCTACTTCCCCAGACTCCTGTGGAACACATAGCCACATGGTTCAGCACTTAATGACTACCCAGTTGTGTGATGTGTGATGCCTTCCCAGGGAGACTGTAAGCTCCTGAGACCCCCTCGTACAGCTGAACCCAGTGGGCACTTGGGCACACCCTGACACAGAGATCCTCAGAGAGGAAAGCTAGGTGTTCTCAACATCCCCGCGTCTTACACACCAAAGCAGTCACAGGCTCCCAAGCTCTGAAATCAGAGGGATGCTCTGAATGACCATTAGGGCTCTCATATTTCCTAACCAACCTGTAGGGAACAGGAAGAATGGGGGAAACCTAGAATCCTAGGAAAATGTACCAGCACAATTACTTTTCCCATTTTGTTAGCTCCCTGCCCCCAGAAAATCCCCCAGGTTACCCACTGCCAAGGCACAGCCAGCCGGAATGTGGGGCCCATGTGTGAAGAAGTGGAGAATGCTGAGTGGATGCAGATGGAGGAGGGAGGAGAAGGCCACAGGCGATGGAAAGGGAACACACAGGTGGGAGGAAGGCGAGGGCTGGGCCCTGGGTGGAGGTGGGGGTTCCTTGAGTGATCAGCTTCCCTGCCTAGGAGCACTCAGTGGGCAAGGAGGGCTTGCTGAAAGTCTCTGCAGAGCCCTCTTTGTGCCCTCCCTGGGCTCTCAGGAAGGGGGTGGGGCCTTCTTCCTGGTGCTGCCCCCACTGGGCTCCAGCTAGGGCCAGAACCAGTTAGAAACCTCTCTGGAGCCAGGAGGGAAGGGGGCTTTGTTAGCTCAAAGGACACAAGCAAGGCGAAAAATTACATACCAGGCCGCCCTAAGTATGCTTGTTTAGAGAAACTGCTTGCATTTATGAAGTCTTTGGTGCGGAAAGCAGGGTTGCAAATGACTGCATCAGAGCGACAGTAAAGGCCATTAATTTCCTGTTATGTTTTCCTGTGTTGGGGGCTTTATTAATTTAATTTTACACTGTCGAACAACAGCGAGAGCTGACACTGCCACACCGCCACGGCTGGGGTTTTCTTTCTGTGTGTGTAGCAAGGCTTTGCCTGACATGCAAATCAACGCTATTACCAGAACCAATAAAGATGTGCGGAGAGGAGAGGGGAGGGCGGAGGGGGGGAGGGCAGAGGGGACAGCAGAGGCCAAGGCCATCCTCCGCCAGTTTCTGCTGCCCTCGGTGCCTAGCCTCTCTTGGCTGCCCAGAGCACCCTCCACAATCAGCAATTTCTGCCCACCCTTCACTTTCCCTCCTGCCCTCTTCTCTCCATTCTCTCCTCTGTTGTCCTCTTATGTCCCAGCTCCTGCTTGAATACAGAGTGACATGAAGTTCCCAGAGAGAGGCAGGAGATAGTCTTCTCATCGTCCCCAGCAGAGGCATGTCACAGAAGCCACGGTGGCACACGCCTGCAGGAGGGAGTGAAGGCTTTTGCTACACACTTCCCTTTCGGTCCCTTTTCTTCTCCACATCCCCATTTCCTCAAACGTCAAGGATCCTGGCCCACTTACATATTACTAGTGCCACACGCAAAGACCCACGTGCTTGCTCACGGGAGGAAGAGTCTGGGATGGCAGGTGCTCCAACTAGCTTAAAAGTCCCCCTGAGAGCTCCCATGCTCTAGCATTGCCAGTCATTTATTTCATTTGAATTCTCAGAAAAAAGGTAAAAAGTCTGGAATTGTTTCTCCTTAAGAGACTGTCTTCAGTAGCCACACGGTCTACTTGGTCTAGACCCACTTGGTCTAGACCCAGTGTCAAAAGAAAAGAAGGATGACCCAATGGTACCATATTCTGGGTTTTTTTTCAATACTAGGGATTGAATACTAGATAAGTGTTCTACTACTGAGCTACACCCCTAGCCCTTTTTATTTTAATTTGAGACAGGGTGTTGCTAAGTTGCCCGGGCTGGCCTCGAACTTGCGATCCTCCTGCCTCAGCCTCCTGAGTTGCTGGAATTATAGATATGTGCCACCGCACCTGGCTTGAATGGTACCACATCCTGGACTTTTTTCCTGCATAGGCCTCACACCTACTGCCTCAAGACCACCCACACTACCCCTCACCCAAAGCAGCTCCCATGAGCTGGTGGCCCCTGGGGGTCCACAGTGCCCTGGGCTCAGTCCACCCAGCACCCACACTGCCCAAGTTTCTGGGCCTGTCACACTGCCAGAGAGGATGGAAATGGCAGGTGGGTAAGGGAGAGGGGAGGAAAGAGTAGCTCCTGGAGCCACTCCTCCCAAACACACCATCTGTATTCCTCCTTCCGGCTCCCCAGGCTGCTGTGGCCCAGGGTGATGTGTATGTGTGTGTGTGTGTGTGTGTGTGTCTGTGTGTATGTGTGTGTGTGTGTGTCCGTGTATCTCTCCCTCTGTCGCTGGCTTGCTCGCTCTCCTGCCCACACTTTCTGCTTCAGGAGCTGTTTGGCAGGCTCTGAGAGGCTGCTGGAAGGAATCCAGCTCTCCCGAGGAGGAAAGCATAAACTTCATAAACTGCATTTACTTTAATGCAGGTTCCTGGGGCTGCTTTCCTCCAGCTTGTCCTCCCTCCCCTGTCCGCTGTGTCTCCATCACATTTTATCCCTGCCCCTGTGTGCACCCAGACTTAGACACACACACACACACACACACACACACACACACACACACACGCACGCACACACCATAGCCAGTTCTGAAAGAAGCAGCCTGGGGCGGAGGAGCAGGGAAGGTAAGGGCTCCGCTCAGTGGAGAAGTCTGGGCCACGGGTCCTCTACAGGCCCCGGGAGATGCCCACACCCATCTCCAGTGGAGAAGAGCACAAAGGGTGCTTTGAAGCAGGCAGGCAGGCTCAGGGAGGGAGGGGATGCTGACATTTCATGGGGATGGCCAAATGAGGAGCCACCTGGAGGCTGGGCCACAGGGCTTCAAGAAAGGGAGGGAGAGCAGGCAGGGCCTCCGCCAGGTTGAGGTTTGTGAGGCCTCTCTTGTCTGCTGCTGTCAAGGTCAGCAGGTTCGGGTTCACCGAAGGGTCAGGTTGGTTTGAATTACTGGCTCTGCTGCAACTCGGCTCTGAGGCTCGTGACCGCCTTCCAGCCCCTGCGCCAGGCCCCACCCTCCCCCCAACCCTCCTGGCCTGTCCACCCCCACAGGGCAGAATGGGAGAGTCCCAGAGAGCCCAAGGGCCACCACAGCCCTGAGGAAGGTAGGGTGAGGAGGGGTCCCTCCCTGTGCTCAATGGTCAAGGAGCCTTCCAGAACCCATTCCTCTGGCAGGCAGTGATCCCTGGTCTCCCCAACCCTTCATTCTCTCCACACCCACTTTCCGAGGGGTCCCCATGCCAGCTGCCTGCCTTTCCTGCTGCCCGCTAGTCTGCAGAGGAGGAGGCACTCTGGGAGGCGGGCCCACAAGCAGCAGGGCCTGGGGGACAGCCCTGCGCCTGGCTCACCCCTCCCGCATCAATAGCCTGCGCTGGGGAAGAAGGGCAGAGCTGAGGCAGCGGATTTCTCGCTTGGTGCCCTTGCCAGGAGGGGGAAGGAGAATGATGCCTACCTGCAGGGCTGGAAGGCAGTTGCCCAGGGAAGAGCAAGAGTTGAAGACATTCTGACATAATGGGTACTCATGAGAGGGTGCAAACATGGCAGTAGGGCAGAGAACCTGCTGGCCTTTGCTGAGGAATTTGTAATACCTGCACTACGCTCCCCAACAATGTCCAGGGGTAGAGGGACACATATAGCCCCCTCTACAGCAAATCTGTGCATTCTCTCCTGGGGGCAGTCCACCTGTCTATTCTGACTTTCTGGCATTATGTGACAAAATATATACCTTTTTATGCTAGACCTCAAAGTACTTCCTCAAACAACCCACTCTTTATTCACAATAGCAGGAACTAGTTGGGAAATGAAGATAATGATTTGGCTGCTGTCTCTGGTATGAACATAGGGATTTATGGACAAATTCATGAACTTATATCGGTCTTACACGGTCGCTAATCCCCAGTACTTCCCCACAGAAAAATACAAGTCACAGCCAGGCATGGTGGCGCACACTTGTAATCCCAGTACTTGGGAGGTGAGACAGGAGGATCACAGGTTCGAGGACAGCCTCAGCAAGTAGTGAGACTCTCAGCAACCTAGGAGGTAGAATGCCCCTGAGTTCAATCCCCAGTGACACACACACACACACACACACACACACACACACACACACACACACACAAAATACAAGTAACCTGTGTACAGGGCCCACAGTAAAGGTCTTAATAAAACATCAACCTATCCTACACCTACCTCTGTAGAATGTGGTCAGCTCCTGGCCAACATTACCCAGAGAGTTTGGCTAAAATATGTGATCCAACCAATATAGAAAAATTCTCCCCTCAGGTATAGCCAGTCTAATTTCCCTGGTTACTAGGAAAATACAACCATGATCATGAATATGTATTCATAAGTGGGTTTCTTTTTCTGGTATCGTAGTGAATGTTCACCTTTGAATCTTAGCTATTTCTTAAACGGGAATAGACATTAGCCAGGTTTTGAATATGAGTCAGAAAACAAACAGAGGCTAAGTTTTGTTAATGCAGTTAAACTCAGGCATTGTTTAGGTAGAGGGTTCCTTTTGCGTAGCTTTGCTTTCTGGGTTTTCAGAGGACCTGTCGCATGTGGAACAGGGTCTGTGACATGTGCTAGGTAGTATAGTGCACAGGGAGCCATATAATCCCAGTAATAATCCACAAGCCACTTAATGGCACCTCAGTCTCCCCCTTATCTGAGGTTTTGCTTTCCATGGTTCCAGTTACCTGTAGTCAACTGCAGTCTATTAAATGGAAAATTCCAGAAATAGACAATTCATAAGTTTTAAATTGTGCACCTTTTGAGTAGCATGATGAAATCCCGAGCTGTCTCGCTCTGTCCTGCTCACATGTGAATCATCCTTTTGTTCAGTGCATCCGCTCTGTACCTGTTATTTACTTAGGAGCTGTCTTGGCTATCAGATTAACTATCATGGTATTGATATATTGCTGTAATGTTCTATTTTATTATTTTTGTTGTTAATCTCTTATCAAGTCTAACCTATTAATTAAACTTTTTTTGTGTGTGTGTGGTACCGGGGATTGAACCCAGGGGCATTGTACCCCTGAGCTCCACCCCCAGCCCTATTTTTTATCCTTTATTTTGAAACAGGGTGTCACTAAGTTGCGGAGGGCCTTACTGAGTAGCTGAGGCTGGCCATGAACCCGAATCCTCCAGTCTCAGCCTCCCAAGTACTGGGATTACAAGCATGTGCCACCACACCCGGCTAATTAAACTTTATAAATTAAACTTTATCCTATGTATGTATAGTAAAAAACAAAGTACGTATAGAATGGGTACTATCCATGGTTTCAGGTCTTGGGAGGTAACCCCGTGGATGAGGGGGGACTACTGTGTTCTTTAAGAAGGAACTCAAATAGCTGGATATGTATGGTTGTGTGTGCACATGTATGTAAGGATTAGGCAGTAAACAGATATAATTGTGTCCAAGTGCTGGGAATCAGTACAATCCTATTTTGTTTACCCAATATGGTGCAACCTCATCATGCCTTCTGGGCCTTCCTTGGCATCCCTCTCAGCTCCTTCAGGCTGAATCCTGTCCCACTAAAATAGTGCATGCTCAGCAAGACTTCCCTGAGCAATTCCCATGCAGGGCTAGCTCAGATCCCTCTCTGGTTCTGCCAGCCCTCCCTATACTGGGACCAGAGGCCACTGAGAGAGTTAGGCTCAGGCTCTAGCCTCTGCTTCTAAATGCCAGCGCATTCTCAACCCTCTCAGTGCAGAGCAAGCTTACCTATCAAGCAGCATCACCTACACACGTCCCCCAGCCGCCTCAGCCAACACAACAGGCTGCACCCAAAGATCCAGGGCCCCTGGCAGCTGGACAGTGGCGTTTCCTCTTCCTCTGGGTCCTCCTGGCCTGCCTTTTCTGACACCAGCTCTCCTCCTACTGTCCCTCCAGAGGAGAGCTAGGAAGAGAGTTTGGTGACCAGGGCATGCCTGGCTTCCATTAATGAGATCCACCCGAGTATAAGCCAGCCATGGAGGCAGCCTACAAACGGAGGCGATCGCAGGCGGCCAGGAGCGGAGCTGCTCAGGTAATTGGTTTATCTATCTGGAAGCAGGGGGAGCAATCTCAGCACAGACAGACTAGCAGTAAAGTCTCTTCCTTAAGGCTATTTCCTTTGTCTTTTCAATTGCTTGCACATCCATGTGAGAGAGGGAGAGAGTGTTAAAGAGAGAGGGAGAGGGAGAAATGTTAATTTGTGAATTAATGGCTTTTCTCAGCGGAATTGTAAATTCAAATGTCACCTCACACGGTGACACCACGGCTGGTCTGCTGAAGAAGCAATGATAAGATCCCCCACCTCCCTCGGTGCCCCTCCCTCCCCAAAGATAGCTGTGGAGTGGAACATGCTACTTTTAATTTGCAATAACAACACAACAGAGGTATGCAGTAATGACTGCCTGCTTCCACCCTCCTCCTGGCTTCCTGCCCCCCAGTCCAGGTGGCTCCCCCATTTCCTCTCCCCACCCCCTTCTGAAACACCTCACCTCACCCTGGCTGCCCCCCACCCGGCCCCAGTCAGTGCCTGATCACATGGGGGGGTGCCTTTGGAATTGACGATGCTGCAACCCTCTCTTCTCCTTCAATAATCAGGGAATTAATGACCCTGAAGTTAAAGTGAGGCTGATACCGAGGCCCTGCCCAGCGTTGGGAAAAAGCCTTCATTGTTTTCAAGCAGGAGGCGGGCAGCAGTGAGGGAGATTCATGGATGGAGATTGAATATGCAATTTTCTTTCACCTTGCCAAGAGCTGCCCCTGGGCTGTGCCTGGCCTAAATTTTTCCTTTTACCATCTCTGCCTTATCCGGCCCTCCCACCTCCCTTCCATTCTTTCCAGAAAATTACCTTCAAAATTGATTTCCACTTTTACAAACAAATATAATGGGAACACAGGAAAAAACTTGGGCCGTGATGAATTAGGGCTGTCAGGTGCTTCCAGGTCTCCTTTGCTTTTGTTTTACTACCCGATCTGCTCTTTGTTTTTCCAAGGGCTGGAAAAGCTGCCCCCATCCACTGAGTGCCTGACCCTCCAGGCCACCAGGGCCTTCACCTCAAACCCCCTCGGTGGCCCATGGCGGAAGTGATCCAGGCGCTGAGACTCTGTTAGCCTCTTGGGCTCCTAGTGGAAGCTTGAGCCACTGCCTCCTTTCAGCTTTCTACCCCTAGGAACCCGCTCTCTGAATGTTCTCTAACCACCCCCGCAAGCTATTTCCCTTGACCCCCACACCAGGTTCCCTCTGGCCCTCATACCTCTTAAAGTCCAGACCAGATGCAAACCTCCACCTCCTCTAATGTGGGCAGGATCAGTGTATACCTCGACTAGAGCAAATGAGAGATAGACAAACACTGAGAGATCCCGAAAGATAGGCAGGTAGGAGATTGGGGGCCAGACCCCAAGATTGGGAGACCAGGCTCCTCTTCAAAGGGCTGCAAGGGTTCTGAGCTGCAGGTAATAGTTCTCAGCCTCAGTTTCTCTAGGCTTCGGCCCCAGCCACCCCTGGAGACAGGCTCAGGACAGCTTATCCATTTGCCAACGAAGGTAGGGTGATACCTATGGGCCTTGAGGGCCAAACTCTACTTGCATGCCTGTGCCTGGACCGTGGGCACTCAACATGCTTAGGCCTGGCTTAGAGCCCTCACTGGTCACTGGTGCTAGTAGACACATACATGGTTACACTGGAACTCTCTCAAGCATGAACACTATCTAGAAAACTGCACATGTGACGTTCCACATCCCCTTATACCTGAAGATCTCAGAGAGGTAGAATGCACACACATACCCATAATTACATAAAACATGGGAAAAATTACACATGGTCCATAATACAAGCATATATTTTCCAAGGTAAATAAATAAACTTGCACTGGGAGCAGAAATGTATACAAATGGACAGAGGGAGTGGTGCCCCCATATTAGAAAAAAGAGGGGTCTTATATTTATTTATACACATAGAAAACACCTGTGGAGGCTGGAAGATGACTTGTGGCCCAACGGGTAACTATAGAGCAAATGAATAGGTAGAAATGGACAAAGATTGTCCCAATTGCACAGGTGAGGCTGACTGCTTTGGTCCCATCCACATTAGCTTATCCCAGCTAAAGGCTGCTATAGTTATAAGGTGCTGCACCAAGCTTAGGAAGCCAAGGCCCAGATAAATTCCTTTCCAACACAATTGCATTTCCCCCACAAAACCTAAACCTGCATTTGGGCTTTTTCTCTTAGATGTACATCCACCCATCTCCAAGATGCAGTTGGCCCAACACTGTGACCCATGATCTCATGGAAGCCTCTCCATGGTTCCTGTGAAGTGAGAGTTATCACCATCTCCATTCTAAAGAGGAGCAAACTGAGCTGATGCAGGTTTAGCGACTTGCCCAAGGTCACACAGCTAGTGAGTACACTAGGATTCAAACCAGCTGTCCTCACTCCAGAGCTCACATCTTCCCACGGAGCCACTCTGTCCATCACGACCAGGCTTCCGGGATGCACTCTGGCCTCAACCCTGCACTCTCCTTTCTGGCAGGCGTCTTTGCAGCCTTCTCTTGACTCAATCCAGGGTTCCTAGATAAAGGCAGGTGCTGCTCATTTCCACAGCCTATTCCCTTCATTGGCTCCAAGACTAACCTGAGCAACACTCTTGGGGACTTCTAGGAGGGAAACGAACTAAGGAAATAAACTGCTTCTTCCAGTTACAGCCTCATCCAAAGCAGAAGGGAGCCATTAAAGGCAGTGACAGGACTTGGCCATTCACAGCCACGCAAACCTGCCCTGCCTGCAAACGCACAACTGCACCAGTTTGGCACCACTCAGCTGCACAATTCATTGTGCACCTAATTAATGGAATGCAAAATCACGGCCCCCTGCAATCCCCCGCATCAAAGGCTGATACCAACACACCTCCCTCACACAGATCAACAGACTCTCAGCATATGACTTCATTTGGATTTTTGGACAAGTTATGTAACTGCTCTATGCTTCAATACCACCACCGATAGACAGCAATGCTCTGAGTAGCAGCTGAAAGAAATAGGGAGAAGGCAAAGGACTTCAGGGTTTTGTTTCATTTTGTTATTTTGCAGTGCTAGGTTGGAACTCAGGGTATATGCTAGGCAAGTGCTCAACCACTGAGCCCCAACCCCAGCCCAGGGTTCAGTTTTTCAGCCTAAAAAACACAAGTCTCTGTCCTCCAGCCACAGAAACCAAGGCCTGCAACATTCAGGGATTCAATGTCCCTTCAGTGTCCCAGAGAATCCAGCCCAAATGCACCCACCCATAATTATAGCTAAGAGGTGAAGATTTTCACAGGGTACCGAATGGGGATTTTTTCTTATTGGACACATGTGCAGCCTGTCTCCTGGGGGCTTCATGACATGACTTCCTCATCTGTCGCTGGCCTGTCCGCCTGTCTCCTGGGAACTCTCAGACTCCTGGGAGGAGGGCAAAAGCTTCTTGAGTGACACATTTCTCCAAGGAAAGTCTGGACTTTTCCACATTCCCACAGACCAGGGTACGGAAGAAGCCTCACGCAGCCCACGGTCACTGCCAGCTTTTCCCCAGAGTCACAGCTGATCGGCCCTTTACGAATATTCCCACAGATATGATTGCTGCAGATACTAATAATGCTGTCCATATTCTGAGTGCCAATGCCAATAACGCTCTGGGTATTATCACTGTGAACACCAATAACTACTGCTGAGATTGTCTTCGCTAATGCCAGCACACGCTGCAGTGATTGTCCTCGCTAATGCCCACCACCGTGACATTGTTAGAGCTGAAGAATAGGCCGCGCTGTACCCAAAGGCAGGAACCGGAGCAGCTTCCTGGAGGGCAGAGAGGCACCCAGCTTGCCCTTGGGCTATGACACAGTGCCTAAGGCTGGCGGCGGGCCAGCTTTGCGGGGACATTGAGGGTCTTCCTGGAGGAAGATGTGCCTGGAATTCCACTACATTTAGGGTCCAGTCCCTGGACATGTGTCCCCAGTCCCATACCAAGACCCCTCAGTCCCCTGAGTCAGTTACTGGGGGACTGCAGTCCTGGCCCAAGAGCTGAAGGACACATGGGGTGTCTATGCAGCCCATGCTTGAGGCTGCCTCCTGCGACCGGCCTGCCAGCTGCTTTGCTACCTTGGCCTGACTGCAGAGTTGGGCTACATCATCTTGACACATAATTATCTCCTCTATTCTTAATCATCTGAGCTGTTCCCTAATGCAAACTGGGCCTGGCTGCTGGGAGGCATCAGGATGGGGGAGGGGAGGAGGGATGCTGCAGCTCTACCTTTGCTCTCTCCTCTCCTCTCCACTTCCTTCCCACCTGGGCCCCATGCATCCAGAGTGGGCAGTGGTCAGGGACAGCAGACCTCCCTCGCAGGCCCAGCCTCCAGGGAAAGGGCAGCGCCACGTGGCCTGGGTTTGGCTAAAAGGAGAGGGAGTCAGGCAAGAGAACCCTCACAAAAAATGGTGGGGCCTCTGATCCTCCTTGCCACCTGGCTGGCCCAGCAGGTAAGTGTTCAGGAGGAAACTTCAAGGCCACAATTATCCCTCACCTGAATATTTCAACTGCTTCCTTCACTGTCTTCCTGCCACCATCACTGTCACACTGCTGGAGGATGAGCTTCCCAAACCCAGATGTGCTTCTGTCCCTTCCTGCCCAGACACTTTTAGAGGCCACTCCTGCCTTTGGGAAAAGAAGTCTTTACACAACCCACTGTGGCCTGCTCTCCTGTGCACCTAACCCATCGCTTAGCCTTACCTTGCACTACTTCCCCTCATACCTACTCATCCCTGCCACAGCCGCCTTGCGTTTGCTGGCCACAGTGCCTTCCGGTCACACAGTTTGCTCCATCAGCTAGAATTTCAGGCTGCCTTTGTTTGTAACATCCCCCAGCCATCACCAAGGTCCCTCCTCAAAGAACAGCCCTACCCGGCAGTGAACTCCCTCCCACCCCCCAACTCCCAGGGCCTGTGGCCAGATCTCCAACATGCACCATATCTGATGGGCCTTTCTGCTCTCTGGGCTCAGAGTTTTACATGCCCCACTAGAATATAAGCTCCTTAAGGACAAGAATCATATCTTGTTCTGCTTGAGGATCCTCTCCACCAAGCCTTTCTTGCATCTGATGTACAGGAAGGTTCACTGAATTCAATTGACTCAAAACAATGAAATGTGAGCAACTGCTCGGAGGGCAGAGCACTATGTCCTGGGCCTGCCTGGCCCAGCCCTGGGTGGCCACAGCCCCAGGCCAGTGCTTCCCTGCCCCCGGCCTCCCTTCATGGCCCATCAGAGCCTAGGCAGCAGAGGGCATGAATGGCCCCAACCTCAGGCCAACAGGGGTGGGAGGGAGCTCAGAGAGGTTTCTGTGGCCTCCCTGGCCCCCTGGACATCTCACACTCTGAATGATGCAGGGGCTGTAGCTAAAGAGAAACCCTTAGAGTTTGAGAGGCAGATTGTACCAAAGCACTCAAGGTGCCAGGGAGCTTGGCTAAGGCCTGAATATGGGAAGTCCCAGGGAGGGCTGGGACTTAGGCCCTTTCACACAGCCTCCCCCTGCCCATCAGGGGCTGCCGCCAAAACAACCACAATGAAATTTAGTGAGTGGCAAAGGCCGTGGCAGCCAAATGGGTTTGGATATTTTGGAAGAAGGAGAAATAGAGCCAGACAAGCTGTTTCCCTGTGAAACGAGGCCATTAGGGCTTCTGGAAGGAGGCCAGCACCAGGTCATCACTGTCTTGCCAGGCCTAGGCTTCTCCTATGCTCTGTCCCTCCTGCTGGAGGCCAGGGCTCTCACACTCTCTTCCCTCTACCTGGGCCTGGGGAATCCAGACTGCGGCCCAGAGAGTGTCAGCTTTGTCCCTCTTCTCTGTTCTTTATCCCCTCAAGGGCTTGTCTATGCTTGGGATGACCATGGAACTTATTGTCCAAACAGAACATTCTTGAAAGAAAAAGGAGGTGCTGCCTGGCCAAGATGCAGAGACAACAAGCATAAATTGGGACTGTCCTGGGCTAATGGGATATACAGTCCCCTGCCCCCATGCTCATCTTTGGAGGATTCTATTTCATGGGAGATTCCTTTAAATCTTCCACCCTACCAAGGCCAGGGGTTACCATTTCCCTAGCTGGGACCATGAGAGAACTGGGGCAGGAAGCAGACCTGAGACACTGGGCCTGCCAGTCCTGTGCCAGGCTTTGTGCATTCCTTTTTTTTTTTTTTTGCGGTACCAGGGATTGAACCCAGGGGCATTCTACCTCTGAGCTACACCACTGGCCCTATTTTTTATTCTTTACCTTGAAACCGGGTCTCACGAAGTTGCAGAGGGCTTCACTAAGTAGCTGAGGCTAGCCGCGAACCCGGATCCTCCGGTCTCTGCCTCCCAAGTACTGGGATTACAAGCGTGCGCCACCACGCCCGGAGGCTTTGTGCATTTTGACAAAACCAGATGGTCACCAAAGGACCCCTTGTCTCAAGTTCACCCCCACCATGCTCTCCTCTTATTTTCTTTCTTCTCACCTCCTCCTCTTCATTCCCTATTCCCTTTAGCTTCCAGCCTAGCAGCTTGGCTGTGCCTTGGGGGCTCTGAGGGATGAGGGGAAAGGTCAGCAGGGAACCTGAGTGGTGTCTGCTCTCATGGAGAAGAATAGAGAACGGTCCCATGTCCAGCTCCTCAAGTGATTTTAATGGGGGCAATGTCCATGTGTTCCAGAGAGAGAAGACCAGGGTCAGCTGCACATGACATCACTCCCCACCTTCTGATGGGTTGGGATCAAGCGAGGACAAAGTAGGCTGGCCTTTCATCCTTAGGTCAGAGACCAGCTGTCCCCCAACCTCTAAAAGCTTCCCAAGGTAAACGGTTGGTGGCTCTCCTCCTGACATCCCATGGGGACAGCTGGGGTGAGTCTCAGCGGAAGGTGAGGCGGTCGGGGCTGAGCAGATGGTGAAGCTGGTGGCCCCACCAGCAACCTCCCTCCCTCTCTCCAGGAGCCAGCAGGGCAGTGGGGGGACCTGGGCTTTGCTACTAAAACTGATCTCACGGCAGAGCAGCTGCGAGGCCAGGCGGAAACCGGAGCTCCGAGTCCAAGGACAAAGCACGCAAAGGGGAAGCCGAACCTCTTCCCTCCTCCCTACCTTCATCACGTTTCCTCTTCTCACCATTGGAGCGAGGAATCCCCAGGATCCCATTGATGGAGTAGGATCCCACTGGGTCATTGGAGGCGCTGGAAACAGGAGGGGAGGCCGTGCTGGGAACTGGACGAGAGTAAGGAGGAAATGCCATCAGGATAGCAGTTGTGAGCTAGGCCAGAGCCCCAAGGCTCAGGGCAGAGAGGACAGAAGGAGGGGTGAGGAGCCCATATTCCCCTTCTTCCTCTGAAGCTTAATGGGGGAACGTATTGCCACACACAGTTCAGGCTGTTATTACTTCTGTCCAGCCCTGCAGTGAGTGGTGACTGGTCACCCCAGGCCTTCTCTGCAGACCTAGGGTTTCACCGGGGGCCTCAAGCCCCTGCCCCGCAGATGGATGGAGTGCAGGTCCAGGAAACACCCAGGTGGGCTCTGTCTAGACAGTGCCCAGGCTGCCCTCTGGAGAGCACAGCTTGTCTGATCCCCAGGGCTGGGCAAATCCTTCCAAATAAACCCCAGCACATTTTTCTCAGTCTCCTGGGCTGTGTCTTCACCAACTGTGATTTAAAGTCAGGAGCTTTCTAAGAGCTCTCTGCCTCTGCGGGAGACACAGGCTGGTTCTGATGCTTCCAGAAGTACACATTTCTCTCTCCCAGTTGCTTCTGGTCTTGAAATCACTCGAGAAGTTCCTCAGTTCCCCCTCAGGACACAGGCTAGTGAGCCCATTCACTCTGCACTGTCCAGCTCAGGCCCCGCCCTCCCTCCCAGCACACGCTGTAACCCAGGCCCAGTAAACAAGGGCTCCTGCCAACTCCAGGAGGGCTGGGACCAGCCATTTCTACTTCCCGCTGGTCAGGAGAGAAGAGAATGGCTGCCAAGAGGGGCAGCAGGAAAAATCCAATTGTATCTCAATCTTCAAACCCCAGGCCTCATCTATAGCCACAGCAGCACCAAGTGCACTTGGACCAAAAAGAAGTGAGTCTGTGTGTGCCTGGGGACAAGAGAGAGTGTCCACAAGTGTTCTGGCAGGCCTGGGCCATGTCTATGAGAGACCTTGAGCAAGGGTCAAGAACTGAGGAGACTGGAGAGAGGCAGAGAGCTAAAAACTGGAGGAGATAGAGACAAAGAGTTCAGGGGAGACAGGTCAAGAGAAAAGAGGCCATGAGGAGGGAAGGAAAAAGACAGAGGGGAACAGGGAAGGAGAGGTGAGGAAAGGGAAAGGAAGAGAGAGAAAAGAAGAGGAGAGGAAGGGAAAAGAGAGAAGGGTCATTTAAGAAATTAAATTAAAAAGATGGAGTGAGAAACTAGATATGAAAGAAGGAGGACAGGTAGGAGATAGAATCAGGGGGAACAAGATGATGGAGAAGAAGAAAGAAAGAGAAGAAATGCTAGAAGAAAAATACTACTAATTTAAATGGGGAGGGCAGGGACACAGACTAAGGCAGGGCAGAGGCTAGGTAGAGACTGATCACAGTGAACTAATCTTACTCAAGAGACCCTGAGCCTCTAGGAGCTGAGGGAGAGGAGTAATTGGGAGACATAACAGGTCCTGGGCCTCATTAAAGTGGGCAGTTCCCAGAGTTATCCTATATTCTTGGCTTTCCCTAGGTAGGGCCGGCTTCCCCCCTTCCCTGAGCCCTCTTACCGATGGTATGGCCAGGGGCAGTCACTCCTGTCCCTGCCCCATCCGGTGTTGGGTGGAAAGGTTGCTGAACTTTGGTCCGGATGATCCTGCAACAGCATCACAACAGCATCATGAATCACACACTCATCCTTCTCTGGCCAGTGCCAGCCCAGCCCTGTGGAGGGGTCCTCCCTCCATCCTCAGCTCCATCTTCGCCCACCTGCCTCTACAAGGCATAAGTGTCCCTCTATGGGCTCTGCAGATCCAACCTAGTTCGGCTCTGGTGGAGGCGGTCTGCACCTGCCCTGCCCTGAGCATCATCTGAATTGCGCTTGGTTTTTGGTAGTGAGGATTAGGCAGCGACTGAGTGGGGCACAGCATCTTTTTTCTTTCTAGGGGGTCTTGAGCCTGGTGGTTGGTTGTCCAACTGTCCTTCCCCAACTATACATGTGCACCTCCTGGTACCAGAGCCCATTGGGTCTGGAGATCATTTTGGAGCTGGCTTTCTTATTGGAACCATATCACAGTCCTCCAGAGTTAAGAGGGGAAGAAGGTGTGCTTTCTCCACATCCTGAACTAAGGATGAAGAGGCAGGAAAGGGCTGGCCAACAAGGGACTCTTTTGTCCCCAGGATTCCAACATACCACATGCTCCCTTGCCAGATATCAGGCCCTAATCAACTTCTTCCTGAGCCCATTTACCACTCTCAAATGAGCCGAAGCCCTGCCTCTATCTGGTTGGCTGGTTTCATGGCCTCCTTTTTTTTTTTTTTTTTTTTTTTTGCGGTACCAGGGATTGAACCCAGGGGCGTTCTACCTCCGAGCTACACCCCCAGCCCTATTTTTTATACTTTATTTTAAAACCGGGTCTCACGAAGTTGCGGAGGGCCTCACTAAGTAGCTGAGGCTGGCTGTGAACCTGGATCCTCTGGTCTCTGCCTCCCAAGTACTGCGATTACAAGCGTGCACCACCACGCCCGGCCATGGCCTCCTTTTTTGAGGATCTCACTTGGGTCACAGCTTCTTTACCAGACTGGTTGAGAAACCTGGTGTACACTCCAGGGGGCAGGGAGCCAAATCAAACACTCTGGGGGCTAGGATGAGCCTTCCTTTCGGGGATCTAGAAAACCCAAGGCTCAATGATACAAAAGACCAACCCTGGGACCCTTGGAAGCAAGTTTTCCAACAGCTTTGCTCTGCCCCACAGAAAGGTGTGTGAGCCAAGTTCACTTCAACCAGCCAATGCAGTTGCAATCCATGAACCAACTCAGCTTCAACCAGCGTGTACTGAGCAGGTCAGAGGAATAAGAACCCTGCCTCACAGGGCTGGGAAGTTAGGGAGGGAAAATTTATACCTAAAGAACACTAAGTGAGTTAAGGGGCTCAGGTGGTCTGTGCCAGAGGGTACAGAGCAGGAACCGCCCCCTTGCAGGTGGAGGAACTGGGGAAGAAGTGACTGAGGAGGTAGGACTTGATGCAGATCTCCAAAGCAGAGTCAAGCTGAACTCAGAGGCACAGAAGGTAGTAGAAAGGGCACTGGGCTATATGGCAGGGCTCTGAGTCCAGGTTCTACCTCTGCTAGTAAGAGGCCACATAGCCTTAGGCTCATCACTCAACTTCTCTGTGCCTCAGTTTCTTCAACTGTAAAATAAAGAGGCTGGACTACAGAATTGCTGTGGTCTCTTTCCAGGAAAAACAACACAAGCCAGGTGTGGTAATGCATGCCGGTAATCCCAGTACTTGGGAGGCTGAGACAGGAGGATCCGGGTTTGCAGCCAGCCTCAGCAACTTTGTGAGGCCCTCCGCAACATAGCAAGACCCTGTTTCAAAATAAAAAATAAAATATGGCTGGGGATATGATCAGAGATAGAATGCCCCTGGGCTCAATCCCCAGCACACACACAAAAATAAAAGAATAGGGCTGCAAGGAGGCGACTGATTTTGGAAGGAAGCAATGATGTTGGTCCTAGACATGTGGCATGTGAGGTGGACACATTCCGGCACAGCTGGCATAGCAGCAAGGGATTCCAGGGGCTGTTGAGGAAAGGAGTGCTGAGAGGAACTAGAGGCCTCAGGGGTGGACACAGGGGAATCTGGGCTGTACAGAGCGGCCTCTCCTAAGTCCACGGACAAGAACATTTGAAAAAAAACCATAATTGTCCAGGCATGGTGGTGCATGCCTGCAATTCCAGTACTTGGGAGGCTGAGACAGGAGCAGGTTTGAGGAGAGCCTCAATTTAGTGAGACACTCAGCAATTTAGTGAGATCCTGTTTCAAAATAAAAAATAAAATAGGACTGAGGGTGTAGCCAGTACCAAAAAAAGAAAGAAAGAAAGAAAGAAAGAAAGAAAGAAAGAAAGAAAGAAAGAAAAGGAAGGAAGGAAGGAAGGAAGGAAGGAAGGAAGGAAGGAAGGAAAGAAAGAAAGAAAGAAAGAAAGAAAGAAAAGAAAAGAAAAGAATATAATTCATGGTGTCAAAGGTGACACCATGACTGAAGGGGATTGGGAATAAGAAGAGGCACATGTTTGGGGGATTTGGTGGCTACTAGTGACCCTAGGGAGAATAGGCTCAGCATAGTAACTGGAACAGGAGCCAGGCAGAATGAGGGTATGAGTGAGCAGGTGAAGAGGGGGCAGAAGTGGACAACTGAGTGAAGTCAAAGGACAGACAGAACTGGCTTCCAAGTGGAGGGAGGACATTTCAGGGTAGGAAAGAACTGAAGAGGAAGAACTAATGAAGATGGAGAGGTGGAGGTTGTCAGAGAGGCTGTGGAGGACAGAGAGCAAGGTAGAACAAAGTGGGGATGGAGTGGAGGGCACAGGGAGGTTAGCCAGAGATGGTGTTTCCAGGTTGCCAGAAGCTTCAAAAATGAGCTTTTGTGGCTTTTAGCTCTCAGCAAAGCACAAAGGCCAGGCCATCCCTGAAGAGTTAGGGAAAAGGTACGGAGCCTAACCACCATGGGGAAGATTAGATAGTAGGTGAGGGCAGTGTAGGTGCATCTGCAGAAGTCTAGAAGGATGCTGAGCAGCTCAGAGCAGCTGCTCCTGGTTCCGATGGCACAAGCTTCTGGGGCCTCACTGGTCCTTGGGTGGCTGTGCTTGAGAGCTGATGGGCTTTGGACTAAGGGAACCCCTGGTTTGGGGCGGGGTGACACAGATAACTGGATGGGCTGGTGGAGTTTCTGTCTTTGTTACCCAGAGCCTCTGACCCCTGGGGCACTGGTGCAGATTTAGCTGAGGCAGCAAGTGATGGAAAATCACTACTCCCTGACAGCAGATTGGTGGTGCATGGGAGAGGAGGTGGGCAGGGTGCCTGCTGCAAGCTGTTAATGCTCTTGGTGTCCATCCATGACCCCAGGCAGTGGGCACTTGCCATCCCCAGAGCTGAGCACAGAGAACTTCAGAACTGGGATTGTGTAAAACTGATGGTCATCTGGTGCCCTCCTGCATCCTGTATCCAGCCTAACGACTCATGGGAATACCACTAGGGGTTAAAGGATGAAGTAAAGCAGTTGCTTAGGACGACTGCTGTATGCTATTTCCCCATGTTCCTCCTCCTCCTTCTCCAATTCTTTTTCATTCTTGGCTCCACAAGTCAGCCAGGCACATCAACATCCTCCATGGCCCCAGGCAGGTTTGGCCTGGAAGGTCAAGTCCTCATATATGGATCCCAGGAGGGCACGGTCAGGACCCCGGAAAGCACATCTCTGTGTGGGAGCTAGGAGGTGTCATTTCCCATTCTAGTGGAGAGACAGAGTGCTGCTCCCCACTTCCCTCACCAGCAGGCCTTCCTTCCCAGGATGCTCTTTCCTCTCCCATTTCAGGTGAGACCTCGTTCTTTCCAGAGGTTTGGCCTGTGCCCAGCATGGGGTCTCCCAGGCTCTTAGAGTCTCCGATACTCACAAGGGTATAAGTACAGCAAAGGGAGTTAGGGCTATGGGCTCCAAGCTCAGTCTACCTGAGTCAGAATCTCAGCTACACTGCTTACTGCCTGGGAAACTCTTGGTAGTTTCTTATGTACTATGTACTTCCTGAGACTATAATGAAGATTAAATAGGATAATCCCTGTAAAGTGATTAGTATGATGGTTGGCCCAATAAATGCTAGCCATATCAATAATATTCACTAGTATTATCATTCCTACAGGTGACACCTGGGCCTGGCTGTTTTCAATTCAGAGGCTGAGCAGGGTGCAGGCAAGAGACTTCCCCATGCAATGAACCCCAGCTTGGTCAATGCAGGTGCTACGAAGAGCCTGGGAAGAGCATGGAGCAGACAGGAAACAGCAGAGGCAGGGGTCATAGTCTGACCCCAAAACAGCTTATATCAGAAAGACTCTCAGAAAGACAGACTGGGGACTGGACCAAGCCCTATCTGGGATACTGGAAAGGATCCACAGAGGACCCCAGAGACGGCAGGGGCTTGTGGCAGGACTTTAGAGCAAAAGATGATGAGATAGGTACAGGTGGTGAGGTGACTCTCTCTTTGGTTAAATTCCCAGAAGGCCTCCACCTCCCACCACCTTGGAGATCAAAACAGTCTCATGGGCTCTGAGAGTCAGAATGGAAGCCATGAGTGAGTCTCCCAGCAATAGTCTTAAACTTGTGAACAGAGAGAGGAGCGCTTTACCTCCCAGGAAAGCACTGTGCAGACCACCACTGCTCTGCTACTTCCACCCCTCGTCTTCTTCTTCCTCTTCCTCTTCCTCTTCCTCTGCCCACCACTTCCTCTGTTTTTCTTTCTCTGTATCTCTCTCCCTCTCTTTCCCTGCCTGTCTCCCTCTCCTCTTTGTCCATCTGTCCATCTCCTTGCACCCTGAAGTCCCACTGTGGCTATGTGAGTTTATTGATTCCTGGGAGCTGGGGGGAAAGCAGGAGGCAGGGCTGGGGTGCAGGCTCAGGGATGGAAATAGAAGGCTATAAATTATTTGTGACAGGAAAGCAATAGTGGCAGAGTGCTGAGCACAAGTCCTGTGTCACTATTAGATTCCTTTTAGCCTGATGACACTGTAAAAAAGGTTAAGTGTCTGCTGGAATCGTACACCTGGGGGGCCGGGGCAGCCTGGGAGCAGAACAAGCCACTGAGAGCAGGTATATCAATTCTCCAGGCCAATAATATTCCTCTCATTGATCGCCACGCAAAGTTCAAAAATCTCATTACAGCCAGGCAGACCGGGAACTTTTTACAAATCAATAGAATGATATAATGTATGTATACTT
Source organism: Glis glis (assembly GCA_004027185.1). Lineage (NCBI taxonomy): Eukaryota > Metazoa > Chordata > Mammalia > Rodentia > Gliridae > Glis > Glis glis. Next base: position 6,946 of record PVJS01017070.1, on the reverse strand, counting down.
AGTACAAATGTATCTATTCATCTATCCATCCATCCACGGTCTGCCTCAGGGTTTCCAAGTTAACCTACCCATCATATTATGTTATGTTATGTATGATATTATATTGCATTATTTTATATGATAATAAATGGCATGCAAAAATTTCCCTGAGGTGGAGACAAGAGGAGGTCCTGTTAGCATTGAGGTGACCTCAGACAGTTCACCTTGGTGGGAGTGAGGTGGCAGCTTTTTCAAGACTAGGCTGGTCTGGATTTCTAGGAGCGATGCTTCCTCAGCAGAGACTCCAATAATAAAAACCATCGTCTACTGAGTATTTACTGTGTGCTAGGCAATGTTCCAAATGCTTCAAACAAGTAGTTCACTTAATCCGCACAACAACCCATTTGGCAGAGGGGGCATATTATAACTTGCCCAAGGTCATCCATTTTAGAAATGGCAAATCTGGGATTTGAATTCAAGTAGACTAGCCTCAGGGCCTATACCTTTAACCACTAAGCTATACTGCTTCCAGAGAAAGACACCCAAAAGTCCAGAATCTAAACTCCTGGAATCTATTTCTAGTTCCATGATCTGAGAAATGAAGGGTAAGGGCCTCCTGAATCTCAGTATTTCTCACTAGAAAATGGGAGTAAAACCCCTTCTGGAACCAGCTGCTGACAATATATATATACATGGGATCTCCAGGCATGTTCCCATGAATCCTCTCCAGGTGCCTAGGATGGACTGCCTCCCTGTCTTTGGAATTACTTCCTAGAACAGTAGGCTGGCCCCAAGCCTGGTCCCGACACTGGTTTGCTCAAAGGGCCTCAGGAGCAAGATGTCAAATATCTACATACATGTGTTATACACATCTAAAAATCAGCTTAAATTGTCCTGGGGTAGACTACCCATGTTAGAGTCTGCAAAAAATAATCCCTGAACAGGGGAAATCTTTCCTGATTGGTAAATCAAGAAACTCCAGGGTAGAGAATGTTTTAGACTAGCTGGTCCCACTGCCCAGACAAGTGATAGGCAAGACCTCTGCCAGTGACTTCAAGCTGCCCAGGTATTATAAGCTAGATCATTCTAGAGAACAAAACTGTATTTGCTTCAGCAAAGGATATTTTGCCTAACTAACGCAGGTAACTGCTTTAACACAAGTCTTTGCGAGCTGCCTGTATCAGGCACGTATCTCTGGCTTGGCCTGGAGGCAAGTTGGTAACACAAACAGCTGGAGATTTTTCATCGCAGAACCTCAAGTGAGATATCATAGATCACCCAGGAAAGTTTTTACCCTCCTAAAAATGGTCCCTACTCCTGAGAACTCTGAAGAACTGGAATCTCCTCTCTTTACATCCCAGAGACTGAAAACCTGAAATTTACTTCCTCCTCCCCACAGGAACCCAAAGGAAATAGCAGCCACCCTGCACATGGCCTCCCTGCTGGCAGCCCGGAAGCGCTTATGCACACCCTGTTTTCTAAGGCTTTGCCTTTGCAGTTTGTGTAGTTTAGAGCGGCTTGCCCAGGCTCACTCACGGGTCCAGCAGGTTTCACTTTAGCTAACTGTGTAGGAGAATGGCTACTGATGAGGGCCAGGCCATTCTTCAGAGCTGGGGACAGGACATTCCATTCCAGCTACAGCAGGACACAGCTGGAATACACAGGTTCCAGATTGCCAGGGTTCCTCTTAAATGTGTCAAGAGCTTCTGCCTCTTTCATCACCTCTCAGAAGTCATAAACAAACTCCAAGAAATGAGGACACTATGAAAAAGCTTGCAGACATATGTCCTAAAACTATTGCTCTTGAATTACATGCATTAGAATCTCCTAGGGCACTTGCTAAACTGCAAACCCCTGGGTCCCTCCCAGACCTCCTATATTAGAATTTCTGGGCTCTCTAATATTTGAGAAGACTAGCTCAAGTCGGGGGCGGGTAAGGGAACCATTCTGCTGGTTATACTGGGGTCCCTGTGAGAGCTGGGACAAAGTCCTAGTGAGTGAAGGAACTTCCTTCCTCATACTCTTATCTACATTCATATTTCTCTCCATCTGTTAATCCTGACTCAGACTGACAGTCATCATAATTCAAGAAGCTATCAGTTCCTCTGTGGAAACTAAGCTATAGGTTAAAAGTAAAAATCATCTCAAAATAGGTTTTGTACACTCCAAGATGATAAGTTCCCTGTTGTTTCCTAGATACCAGGCATATTTGCTGAATTGACTTAGCTTTCTCAGACTGGCACTAAGGGCGATCATCTTTCCACCACGTGTCCCTGGGAGCCCAGGCCAGAGACAATTTACCAGGCTAGATGGGCCATGGGGCTGGCCCAAGGGGGCAATAGTGATGGTTTATATGATGAATCGTAAGCATATGGATTGATTTAACTTCAAGATATGCATAGGTTTAAAAATTAAGGGGCAATGTGTTTAACTAACCATTTGGAAACCAGTCTGTGGTGCATGCCAAGCCCAGAGCGTGACCAGACTAGCTCCTCTCGCCACAGGCCCTGCCCTCATCTGTCAGGGCTCCTGCTAGAGCTGGGATCTACCAGCTGTCCACCCCGTGGCCCTGCATGGGAGACTCCAGAGGCTCGAGAACTACCCGACAATGATGAGCGGGTGCTGCTGTAGATTCACTGCTGGACCAAGCTTCCCACTCAGCACCTGTCCATCCTTCCTGCCTTTCCATAGGCATGCTCACCTCCCTCTGAAGGCAGAAGGAAGCCTGGAGGGACGTCCACCTCCACAGCAGCAGATGTAGACCCTGCTGGTGACAGACTGGCCTCCCTGCCTCCAGCCCTTGCCACCTTTCACTCAGTTACTCAGAAGTTCAAAAACAATCCATCAGCCTCTCTCCATCTCCTCCTGAAAGAATGTGATGTGGCTAAACCCTACAACTTCTTCCTATTACAAGATAAATTCAGAATTCCTCAGCCGGCCTTCCCCAATCCGGCTCCCCTTTAGCTTTCCAATCTATTTCTCCCTGTTCCTCTCTTCCCCTCAGGCTCCAGCACAGAGCTAAAACCTCGTTTCCTTGCTTCCTCAGTTCACAGTGAGTCCTCCCTTGGACTCTGAGCTCTGTGAAGACACATGTCACTTACTGCCTGGTGACAAGGCCTGGCATGATGTAACAGTTAATAACTATTTGTTGAATAATAAATGAATATTATTATTATGAACAATAATAACAGAATCTTAAGGGACACAGTGAGCTAACATATTTTCACTATGTACCAGGCACCGTGCTAAGCACTTTACATAGATTATTTAATTTGATTCTTACAACTAGCCCGGCCTGGTGGTGCACACCTGTAATCCCAGCAACTCAGGAGGTCAAGGCAGGAGGATCACAAGTTTGAGGCCATCTGAGCAATTTAGTAAGACTCTGTCTCAAAATTAAAAATAAAAAGGAGCCAGGCCTGGTGGTACATGCCTGTAATCCCAGTACCTGGGAGGTTGAGACAGGACGATCATCGATTCAAGGCCAGACTCAGTAGTTTAGAAAGGCCCTCAGCAACTTAATGAGACCATGTTTCAAAATAAAAAATAAAAAGGGCTGGGGGTGTAGCTCAAAGGTAGAATGCCCCTGGGTTCAATCCCCAGTACCAAAATAATGATAATAATAATAATAATAATAATTAATTTTTAAAGGGCCAGGGATATAGCTCAGTTATAGAGTGCTTGTCTAGTATGCATAAAACCTTGGGTTTGATCCCTAGTACCACAAAAAAAATAATTCTTACAACTATCTATGAAGATTATTGTCCTTGTTCTACAGATGTGAAAGCTGAGGCTCAGAGAAGTTAGGTAACTTTCCTAAGGCCACATAGCTGTTAAGAAACAGAGCCAGGAGCTGGGCATGGTGGTACACCTGTGATCCCAGTACTTGGGAGGCTGAGACAGAAGGATTGCAGGTTCGAGGCCAACCTCAGCAACTTAGCAAGGACCCTCCACAACTTAGTGAAACCCTGTTTCAAAATAAGAAATAAAATAGGGCTGGAGGTATAGCTCAGAGGTAGATACCCTTGAGTTCAATCCCTAGTATCAAAAAACAAAACAAAAGCAAAAGAAAGAAAGAGGAAAAAGAAACAGAGCTGATTTTTTTTTTTTTACAATGCTGGGAATCAAACTCAGGGCCTTGCACATGCTAGGCAAGTGCTCTACCACTGAACTACATCCCCAGCCCAGAGCTAGAATTGAAACTTGGGTGTCTCTCTCCAGAACTCACACTGCTATTCACTAGGTAGAATAAGTCAGTCATATCAAGAACAGATGGTAGAATCCATGAGAGGCTAGGCTTAATAGAAAAGCTGCGTATAATAACAGTAAAAGTAATAACTATCATTTATTTCATATTCACTATATGACAGGTATTATAATAAATGTATTTTCTCATTTAAGTCCTAACTACGACTCTATTAAATAGGCTGCTCTCTATTTTAACTAAGAACAACAGAGAAGGTAAGCAACTTGCCCAAGGTCACATGCTTGATAGCACTGAAGCCAGATCTTGCATCCAGGCCTATGACTCCAATATCTGAAGGCTGAATTATATGGCCTCTCCTAGAAATCTCTATATTAATAATTCTTTGTGTTTACTAATTATATGAGTATTAACAAAAATTTTTTTAGTCTTCTCATGTGCATGATCTGAACAATTGAGCAAATGCATCTGTAGACAATTAGCAGAGATTGCATGTGGCTGTGATTCTAAACATGCTCACCCTCTCTAGTGCAGGTGCCATAGTTTATTTGATAAGCATCATGCTTGTGTTACAAACAAACCATAATTTCCTAATCACGTACACTATCGCATCACGATACTGCATAGAGATGTGTTCCTCAGTTTCTATGCTTTTAGAAGCTATTTCTATGATTAGTGTATCTTTATATTCATGTCTGTTCTAATGCATTGATCCAAGATTTATAACAGTGGATATATTTATCAAAGCCTACTTCATGAATATCTGCCAAGTTGTGCCTATTTCTGTAAACATGTAAGCCAGAGTGAAACTCTACTACACCCATCACTGTTCCCTTCTCAGGGTGTTTACAGATTCTCACATCAGAATTGTGTTTTCATATTGGTCCTTGCACCAGTATTGATGTGCATAAATGTGCATTTGTATACCTGTGTATCTCTCTGTCTATGGTCAGGATGGGGTGGGGTGGGGGATGTGGAAATGAGAGAATTATTAAATGCCAAGTGGATGTGCAATAAATTCCATTGATTTTATAAACTCCAACTTGTCTTCAGTCTCCCTCCATTCTTTATCCTGGGGGCACTGCAACAAAAACCTATTTTAAATACCTTGGCTTCCCCCCTCCCCCTCCCCAAAAAAGTGTCAATATTTTATTTGGATTTTTAACTTCGCTCCATAACAGTTGTTTGACCTCCTGACTCGTGCAAGTCACATAAATTCTGGGACTTTATTCAGGAGCCATGTTCCTGCTATTGAATAAGCAATTTGGGAGGGTGAATTAATGACTTGTGCTGTTGCTGGAAAGTCCCTGAAGAAATATTAAAATTGCTTGCAGACTGAATCGATACTCAGTGAACACCCAGCAAGAGGGCTTCGGCTCTGGAATGGCCACAGAAGGCAGGAGTCAGAGGGGAATTCCTGCACCCAGCTTGGAGAGCTCCCTCCACCCCCACCCACACATGCCTTTTCCTCCATTCCGGGAGCTCTGTCATTTTCGGCAACAGCCAAGTCTTATTAAACCCCAACCAGGATAGGGCTGATTTGTCCTGTCTCGGGAAGCAGGCTCAGGGGACAGTTTACTCTCTTCCTGGCAACAAGAGCCCCCGAGGCCTTATTGGAGGTGATGGTCTGGACACATCCACCTGCTGGAGAGACAGGACGGTGCTGCTGCTTTCTGGCAGGCTGTGCTGAGCTCCAGGAGACTGCAGCTGTGTGCCGTGGGGATGGGCCCTGCGATGCTGGCTCCACCTCTGTGTATGTCTGACTAGTGTTTATCACTGCTCTGGTGGCCACCTGACTTTAGCCTTTGTGTCCAGGGTTGCCTACAGGATGGAGAGTTTGAATAGTGTTGTGTGTTACTGTATATTGCATTGTGTGGACACATTCTGGCAGCTGGCTGAATGTTTGTTACTAGGTGTTGTATCAAGGTGACGGTACTTTGTGTAACAGAGTCAGAGGAATTTGAGTATTGTTTGGTGGCAGTGTCTGTGTTTCTGCTTTGAATTATTGTGTTCATTGATCATATCTGCATCTTTTTATGTGTAATGTATGTCTCAGAGATTAGGTTAATGGGTGTCTCCTTGGTGATGTGGGTTGAGTAATGATGTTGGATCTGGGTGGTGGTGTGTGATTCCGTAACTGCTATAATTGCCTTTCGGGTGTTGTTGTGGGTGAGAAGGCCCATCCTTTGACTTTTTTTGTATGTGCGTTACGTACATACGTATGTATTGTGGTACTGGGGATTGAACCCAAGGGCATTCTACCTCTGAGCTACAGCCCAGCCCTATTTTATTTTTTATTTTGAAACATAGTCTCACTAAGTTGCTGAGGGCCTCGCTAAGTTACTGGGGGCTGGCCTGGAACCTGCGATCCTTCTGTCAGCCTCCCAAGTACTGGGATTACAAGCATGCGCCACCACGTCCAGATGCATCCTTTGACTTTTTAAGTTCACTCTGGCTTGGTCATTTGCACTGCTTCTTTCTAGAGAGATGCAGGACAAATCTCTTCTTGATGATTAAATATGCAGTTCTATTCTTGGAAGCAAACTGCCTCTGCTTCACCGAGCAGTCCAACTTCACTGCTGGTTCAGGTCCTAGGGCCACTCTCCCTATGTCACCTAATTTGGAGAGTGAAATACCTAGGTCAACCCCTTTGCCCATTGAGAATCTAAACTGCAGTCCTAATGGAAATAACAACATGAACTCTAGTTCCCAAAACCCCCATTCCTCTCCACTCTGTGGCCCTGGCCAGCAGCCTCTTCTTCC
>PVJS01017069.1:0-36661 GCA_004027185.1 Glis glis | reverse complement strand
CTCTCCCCTCACCCTTCCTTCCTTCCTTCTTTCCCTACTTTTCTGGTACTGGGGATTGAACCCAGGGGCATTCTACCTCCGGGCTATACCCTCAGCCCTATTTTTTATTCTTTTTATTTTGAAACAAGGTCTCACTAAGTTGCGGAGGCCTCACTAAGTAGCTGAGGCTGGCTGACCAGATTCTCTGGTCTCAGCCTCCCAAGTACTGGGATTACAAGCGTGCACCACCATGCCTGGTTTATTTTTTATTTCAAAATAGGATCTCACTAAGTTACTAAGTGAAGCTGTCCTCGAACCTGAGATTCTCCTGTCTGTGAAGCTGTCCTCGAACCTGAGATCCTCTCAAGTACTGGGATTACAGGCCTGTGCCACCTCTCCTGGCTGCATGCCCCTGTTTCAAAATAAAAAATCAAAAAAGGAGAGGGATGTAGCTCAGTGGTAGAGCACCCCTGGGTCCAGTCCCCAGTATCCCCCCTCCACACACACATTAGAGAGGACTCCAGTCACAAATTCCAGGCCGGGGCTGTGCATTGCCAGTGTGTGGTGTGTGGTTTGAGAGTTACTTGAAGTGTTTGCTGTTGCTACAGGTAATCCTGGCCACCGTGCAAACACCAGCATCGCTGCTCCCTTTATCAACACAACAGAGTCCAAGTTCACTCCTCAGCAGCTGCTGAACACCGGCTCAGCTTGCTGGGAGGTCAGCCCTGCGATCTGACTCTTCCAGACTCTCTATGCAACTGAGGGGTCCCTACATTCTTGTTAGAAGTTACAGGTAAAGTACATGCATTTTTTTTCTCCTTGCCTTTTTTTGGGGGGTAGAAAATCGTGAGTAAAATGTTAAGTTTTATGATTAAGTTTAGAAAGGGAGAGTATCTTTAACTTCTAGTTAAAGGTGGAAGATTGCTTAATGATGTGGAAGATCTGCCCAAGATAGTAAAGAAGGCAGGAGAGGCCTGAGCTAAATAACTTCTGGTCTTGGTTACTATGGGAAAGTGAGTGAATATTTCCCTGCAAACAGTTTTTGCAGACATTTATGAAGTATTCTAGCTGTGAGAGGGAATTTGGAAAACGTCCTTGAGTTCACGAGCCTGGGGACCAATGTCTGCTCAAAGGTATTTACCTGAGCAGCTCTCCACCTTGCGAGTTTCTGTTTCCAGATCCATAAGTTGGTGTAGTAGTTAGCTTTTTTGTTGCTGTGACCAAAATACCTGCCAGAAGGGGCTTGGACTTGTTCCTGAGGGTTCTGGGAACCCCTAGAGGGTGATAAACAGAGGAATATGATCAGCCTTAGCTTTTCAAGGTAACCACTGACATTTATTTATTTTTTATTTATTTATTTATTTTGCGGTACCGGGGATTGAACCCAGGGGCGTTGAACCAGGGGATTGTACCTCTGCGCTACACCCCTGGCCCTACTTTTTTATACTTTATTTTGAAACCGGGTCTCACGAAGTTGCAGAGGGTCTCACTAGGTAGAGAGAGAGAGAGGGAGAGACAGGGAGAGACAGGGAGAGAGAGAGAGAGAGAGAGAGAGAGAGAGAGCTGAGGCTGGCCGCGAACCCGGATCCTCTGGTCTCCGCCTCCCAAAGTACTGGGATTACAAGAGTGCACCACCACGCCCGGCTAACCACTGACATTTATTAACCATAGAGGCAAAAGGCAGAGTGGCTTATAGTGGGTGGGACCAGACAGATGTGTGAAGACCAGTTAGGAGGCTGTTGATCGAGTCTGACCTTGAAGGTTTGAGAAGGGCCAAATCAGAGAATCCGAAAAGATGAGATGGATTGGGGATATATCCTTTCCCCCAACCCCCGAACTCAGGATTGAACCCAGGGGCCCTCTACTATTGAGCTACATCCCCACCCCTTCTTTAATTTTTTTTTTTTTTTTGCCAAGGCTGGCCTCGAACTTGCAATCCTTCAACCTTAGCTTCTTGAATTAATGGGCTTACAGGCATGCGACACTGTGCCCAGCGGAGTGGAGGTAGATTTATGTAGCAGATGGTGTTGATGTTGACTGATTGATTAGAAGTGTCTCCTATGAATGACAACAGAGTCAAAATGACAAGACATCTGAGGGAGCTGGAGAGGAGAAGGATCTCTCTCTCTCTCCTACATTCCTTCCACTAGTGTCGTACTTTTATTGAGGGTTATAACCAAAACATTGTAAGACATTATTAATCATAGGAGATAGCAAAGCAGTCATGGGGTGAGTCAGGGAAAAACATCGAGGTAGTCACAGAAGATTCAGGGAAGGAAAGGGTAAACAAGGAAGTTGTAAGGGGTTTTGCTCATTGGTCTCATTTGGTCCCTGGAGATTTGTCTGCGTGCAGAAATCTCCACTTGGGTGGGCAGTGTGTGCCCCTCGCAGGCGGGATGGAGGTGACCTCAAAGCTGATGACTAACAAGGCCCACAACAGATTTAGGGACTCACTCCTCAACTGGGAGTCTTACATGGCTCTGTGGTTTCTAACTTGGATGGTATTAATTTCCCATATTGCTGATGTTGTCACTTTTCACGTTTAATTGATAATAGTGGAGCCACACACATTTCCAGCTGCAGGAAGCCAGGAGGAGAAGCTTCAGGGCATCGTGGCTGGAGCTCAGACGTGGGGTCAGACAGTGTGGTCCGCTCTTAAACCCTGCTCCCCTCGCTGCCCCGAGTTCCTCAGGAAGGGAGGGCTTCGCCATTGGTTCATAAAGGAGAAGCACGTCGCTGCCCCCAGGCTTCTAATGGGAGGTAGTTTTGCACATTAGTTCAGAATGTCTCCTCTAAGGTGTTTACTTGAGCAGCTCATCCCACCTCTCGAGTTTCTGTTTCCAGATCCATAAATGGGTGTAGTAGCTAGCTTTTTTGTTGCTGTTACCAAAATACCTGACAGAAGCAACTTAGAGGAGAAAAGGTTTATTTAGGTTCACAGCTTCAGAGGCGCAGCCCATGGATGGTGGCTCCAAGGCAGAAACATCAGGGCAGAAGGGCATGGCAGAGGGAAGCTGCTCAGCTCATAGCAACTATGAAGGAGAGAGAGAGAGAGAGAGAGAGAGCGAGAGAGAAGGAACCGGGGCCAGATATAGTCCCAAGGCCACGCCACCAGTGTGACCTACCTCCTCCAGCCACATCCACCTGTCTACAGTGACCACCCAGTAAGTTCATTCACATTATTAATTCATCAACAGATTTATCTACTGATGAGGATAGAGCCCTGATTCAACTGTTTTACCTGTGAACATTTTTGCTTTGTCAATACTAAGAATTGGGAATACCAGTATGGTTGGGTAAGGCCACCACATGCAGCTCTGCGCACATTGTGAGAACTCAGTGTAGAAATGTAGATCTTGTTTTAGGTTTGACACACTGATGTTGTCCCAGCAGGGAGACATTGGGTGTCCTCTCTGTTGATGTTATTAGGTGGCTCTATGTAGGGTCTGGAACAGGAACCTCTACTTAGGAAGTGCAGGACCTGGCTTGCTCTCATCCTCCCCTCTGCACTGGGGTCAGGTGCCACTTTGCAACCTCAGGAGGTGACATTGGATCTAGAGGCTAGAAAGACTGCAGCTGACTGGGGAAGGCCATGCAGAAGAAGAGGGTGGTCGCAGGATGTGACTCCTCAGAAGAGGGTCCTGTCCATCTGGCCCCACAGATGTAAAACCAAAATCGACTCAAAGCCCTACAACTGTGACTTCTTACACAACCCCCAAACTCCTGACTTCATTCAGTAAATTCACAATTAATGGCTTAATACTTTCATAAGAATATGCTATGAAAACACTGTCTTTGTTCTTTTTGACCAACAAGAGTTTATATACAATTATTTTTTTTGTGTGTTACTGGGGGTGGAAACCAGGGGCATTCTACCTCCAAGCTACGCCCCCCAGCCCTATTTTATTCTTTTATTTTGAAACAGGGTCTTACTAAGTTGCTGAGGCTGGCCGCTAACCCTTGATCCTTCTGTCTCAGCCTCTCAAGTACTGGGATTACAGCTGTGCGCCACCACACCCGGCTGAGTTTATACATAATTTTAAAAACAATCCAGATTCTGAGTAAACAAAGTGATTATTTAAATTACTTGCCATCAACACCATAGCAATAAGTGTTTGGCTTCCGTTTATATTTATTTAATACCTTTGATTCATTTAATAGCAACATAATACCAAAGTAAAACAGCACCCTTAGAAACTTGTCAACACAATTGAGAACTGGACACTGCCACCGCTGAGGGGTTCCTTCAGTACAGGGAAGTGCTGGCGAAGTTGGGCAGGCAGGACTCAACTGGCCAAGTCTCCCAGAAAGTGAGCATCGCCGATGGCCAGCTTACACAAAAGCAGGCTGTAGCTTTTCAGGTGAATTGGCAGGTAGCACACACTTTTCCATTGGTTTCTTTTATTCCAAGTGGATTCACTTAGCCAAAGAAGAATTTTAGTAAATATCACACAGAACAAGGATCAATAACAAATATCCTTGCTAGAACAATCTACAAGTACACTGCTCTCTATGCATGGTTGGCAAGTGCTGTATCTCAATTTATTATATATCTTGATGATATACAATGAATACTATAATGTCATATATACATCAGGTGTACTGACTGAGAATACAGTAAAATATAAATGAATTTTTTTCCTTTGGGAAGGTATTTCAACTTTTTATAATATTTCATTTATAACATTGACATCTATATCACTTATCACAACACAGGGCTATAACTACAGCACATATCAGAAATTAGCTGTGGAATGAGTGGATGGTCACCTGACTTATGTAGAGAAAGTAAAATCCTGACAGTTAATATTAAGTAATTTACAATGAATGCTTCCCTCAAAATTCAGTAGCTTTTCTATAACTCAAAGGATCAGCACACCACATTTCAGTTTTCTTATTTTTTTGTTCTTATGTAAAACCAGTGAATAACATTTTCATTAAGAAAATGAAGACTGATTGCTGGTTGCTTTTTATTAAATAATTACACGAGTCACCTCTGGAGTTGACATTTCAGAGAATGCATCCCTGAGGATGTGATAACATTTGCTGTGATATATAAACCAGTCTCTGGAATAAGGTAAAAGAAACACTTTCAGTAATATTAAGGTTAGTGGAATATCACTATAAATCTATAATCATCATGTAAGATTTCAATATTAATTAATCAAAAAGCATTTTCATAGTAGATGCTGGACAGATGGCAGCTCCCACAGCAGAGAAGAGAGCAGGGAAGCTTTTGCAACGGTCATTCAGAGTCCCATGTGTTACAGTTAGATAGAAAATGTCCCCTGACCAGCTCATTTATTAATGTTTGGAGCTGATGTAATTGAGTCCTGAGGATTGAAATCGCAGCAGTGGGTAAATCCATTGTAATAGATTTATCTGGGTGGACACCCAGGCCAGTAGGGTGGCTGGAGGTATTCCCTGGAGGTGTGGCCTTGGGGGTTATATAAATGGTTTCTCCTCCCCCTGCTCGCTTTCTCTTGCTTCTGGATTCCATGATGTGAGGAGCACGGCCCAGGTGTTCTCCCTTTCTCCGCTTCCTGCCGCCATGCTCTCCCCGGCCTCACATGGACTGAATCCGAAACCGTGAGGAAATCAATCTTCTTTCCTCTAAGTTACACGGTCAGTCTTTCAGATTATAGCTGCAAGAATGCTGAAGGACACACCATGGGTTCTGTGTGAAGACCACAGAGCCAGGCAAAGCCCTGAATGCAGGAATGAGGTTGCTAACCGACCAGGCAGGCCCTATGGAGTCCTCTTTACCCAGAACCCTCAGAGGCTCAAGTCCTACAACACTCGAAGGCATCCCAGGAGTGATCACAGACACTTTACCTTACGTTTATACTCTCTTATTTTTCTTAGTACTGGGCATTGAACCCAGACGTGTTCTACCTTCGAACTATGCCCCAAGACCTTTTTTTTTTTTTTGCGGTACTGGGGATTGAACCCAGGGGCATTCTACCTCCAGGCTACACCCCCAGCCCTATTTTTTATTCTTTTTATTTTGAAACAGGGTCTCACTAAGTTGCAGAGAGCCTCACTAAGTAGCTGAGGCTGGCCGCGAACCTGGATCCTCCTGTCTCAGCCTCCCAAGTACTGGGATTACAAGCATGCACCACCATGCCTGGCTCCAAGACCTTTTTTAAAATTAAAAAAAAGAAACAGGGTCTTATTAAGTTTCTGAAGGTCTTGCTAGATTGCTGGGGCTAGCCTTGAAACTGCAACCCTCCCACCTCAACCTCCCAAGTACTGTGTATATAGGCCTATGCCAACAAGGATGGCCATACCTTCTTATCTGTCCCTTAAGCCTCAGTCAATTCCACAGAAAGAAAAGAAACAAAGACAAGAACTTAGCTTCCCCGCAGGCTCCAGAGCATAAGAGTCAGCCTGCTAACCTTGTAACTAGTGCCCTTCTGCTTCAGCTTCCAGAGTTCCTGGGGTCATAGGCTTGCAACACCACACCTGGCTTATGTTGTCTCTTTTTATCTAAAAGCCTATTTGACATATTTGTCTGTCTCTCCTGTAGTCTCAGAATGTACATTGTTATCCATCAGTTAAGGTCTTCAGACAGACAGAGGATCTGGAAGTTTGTTAAAATGTGAGGGACTTTTATTACATTCTGGAGAAAGGGACAGTTTAATACGGCATCAATGTTGGGCTATTTGTTTTACAATCTCAGATCCAGCTAAATGCTGGCTGAGCCTGGTGTCTCTGTGTCTCTCTGTCTCTGTCTGTCTGTTTCTCCTTTTACTAGGGATTGAACCCAGGGGCATTCAATCTCTGAGCTATACCCTTTTATCTTTTATTTTGAAACAGGGTCTATCTAAGTTGCTGAGGGGTCTCACTAAATTGCTGAGGCTGGCCTCCAACCTGTGATTCTTCTGTCTCAGCCTCCCAGGATTACAGGAGTGTGCCACCACGCATGTTTTCAGCCCTCTCTTGTTATAGTTAGTGAGTGAGAAGAGGAGAAGCCACATCTTGAGTCAGGTCTTCTTAAATCTCCACTGTCCACCCACTGTGTCCCTGGTACTTCCCGAGTACCCCATGTGGCAGCCATGCTGCCTAGTGCGATCACCTAATGTCCTAGATGCCTCTGTTTCCAGACTGCCAGGAGGGAGGGAAGAGGAGAGACAGCATTGCAATATTAGTCCTGGCTGGATGTTGTCATCATTTTCCAGAAACAAATCTAATGAGTCTTTAGTGTTCTGTGGCTCTTCCCTTTTGTGTAGTTTGGAGTATTTATCCAACTGAACTTTGCTGTTTTCAAACAAATAAGCAAACACACAGAACACACACACTCTCTCAGGAGCCTAACAAACCAAAAAAGCACTGGGAAAGAAAATAATTAAATAATACCTCTTACTCATTACTCATACTTTCTGTGTTCAGCCTGCTAGGCTCCACTCTTAAGTAGAACTTGGAGAGGATGCCACCTGGCCCAGCAGAAGTCTAAATATGTCTTTGAAGTTTGGAAGTGAGTCATGAAGTGTGTCTAGAAGCGTGGGATTCCTCTGAAATACTGTGTTGTTGCTGCTATTATAAACATTCCCTCTGCAGCGTTGGATGGGCAGCGTGGGGCCACCTCAGTGGTGACTGTTGACTGTCACCACATCCTGGAGGTAATGCCCGCTCCTTCCATTGCCAGCCCTGCATCTCTGCTTTCTGTACACCCAAAATGTCCCTCCCATTAGAGAAGGACAGACCTACCAGCTCGGTGCTGGTCTTGCCTCGAGCATGCACAAAGGCCCCTTCGCTCCTTACTCTGTTGTCATGTCCACATCCCAGTTGTGCCAGGGCAGTGGAGTAGGTTGCACACAGGTCAAAAAAAGTTCCCAGAGGCTGGGCACGATGGCGCATGCCTGTAATCCCAGTACCTGAGAGGCTGAGATGGGAGGATGGCATATTTGAGTCCAACTTCAGCAACTTAGCCAGACTTTCAGCAACCTAGCAAGACCCAGTTTCAAAATAAAATAAAAAAAAGGGCTGGGGTAGTATAGCTGAGAGGTAGAATGCTCCTGGGTTCAATCCCCAGAAACACACACACACACACACACACACACACACACACACACACTTCCCGGAGACAGCATGAGAGACATATGGTTTATTGGGAGAAAACTTATAAGAGATCAGTGACTGCTTCAACAAGAGTTCAGCGGTGACAGGCTGCCAGTAGCAGCCGGCTGGGCCAGTGACATGTACCCTTTCCACAGTGTCCTCAGGGAATGTCCCCATCCCCTCTCAGAGAGGGGTTTTCTATGTCAGGCTGCAGAAGCAGTGACCTCATCATTCTCAGCCTGCTTAGTTTGTGTGTGTGATCAGCATCCCAAGGAGCAACTGTCGCTTTCCACAGATGACATTCTCTTGCCCTAGCTCCCAGTGTGCGTAAGACGAAGCCAGCATCCTTCAGCACAATCGTGTCTGGACTTGCCGCCCCGGGCTTGCTCTCATTGTTCCCTCAGCTTGGCTAGGTCTTTGGGAACAGAAAGGGGACATTCAGGGACATGGTGTTTTACCCTTCTCTCTCACTCTCTCTCTGTCTCTCTCTCTCTTTGTGTGGTGCTGGGGATTGAACCCAGGGGCATTCTACCTCCGAGCTACATTCCCAGGCCTCTTTATTTTTATTTTGAAACCGAGTCTCGCTAAGTTGCTGAGGGGTCTCACTAAGTTGCTGATGCTGGCATGGAACCTTCAATCCTCCTATCTCAGTCTTCCAAGTGCTGGGATTACAGGCGTGCAGCACCACACCCAGCCTCTGTGCAACCTACCCCACCACCTTGGCACAGCTGGGCTGTGGACATGACCATGCTCAGCTCCCTTTTCTTTTGGTGCTAACTTCTCTCCTCATCCCAGCCTCTGTGTCAACACTTTGCTTGGGGAAGGCTTCCCTGGCCTGCGGGCTAGCTGGATCTCCCCAAGGCGGCCTCTGTGCCTCCGCAGTGTACACTGCACGTGTAGTCACTTGCGTGAAGCTGATCTGCCCTGAGAAAATGGATTTTCTCCTCAGCTGAGATTGGGTCTTCCTGCTCATGGCTGTCCAGTGCGTGACACCTAAGATGTGCTTGGTGAATGCTGCTCCTTGTCTGACAATGTGGCCCCTCTGGTCTCAACACCGAGGTAACATTTCCCAGGGCCAGGTGTGCACTCACAGCCCATGTTAGCAGGGTCTACCTGGAGCCGTGGTTGGCAGGCTGGAAGGGCTGCTAACCTCAACTAGCCAAGTCCCTCCTTTACACATGGGGCAGCAGAGTTAGCTTTTGAGGGCTGCTGAACAATTACAGGTCAAACTTCCTAATCTGAAACCCAAGACCCCAAATGCTCCAAAGTCCAAAACTTTTCTAGCATTGACATGATACATGACCATGAAACTTTATTTCATGCACAAAATTGTTAATAATATCGTCTTAAATGACCTTCAGGCTACATGCATATGGTGTATATGAAACATAATGAGTTTTATATTTACATTTGGGACCCATTACTTAAGATAGCTCACTGTGTATGTATCAATATTCCCACATTCAACAAAGATTCAAAGTTGAAAACATTTCTGGTTGCAAACATTCCAGATAAGGGATCTTCAGTCTGTATCTCAAATGGAACCAGGAGGTTGAGACAATAGAAACTTGTCTGACTGCTCTGGAGGCTGGACGTCCAGACTGGAGTGTTGGCAGGATGAGTTCCTTCTGAGAATCTGCCCCATGCCTCTCTCCAAGCTTCTGGTGGCTTGCTGGCAATCTTTGGGGTTCCCTGGCTTGTGACAGCACCACTCCAGTGGTCACGTGGCATACTCTCTCTGTTTACCTGTGTCCAAGTTGTCCTTTCTTGTAAGGACACCAGCCATTGGATTAGGGCACTAATGACCCTAATGACCTCATATTAATTTGACAATCTTCAAAGACCCCCCTCTTTTTTTTTCTGAAAAGTTCACAATCACAGGTGGGGATTAGGGCTTCAACATATGTGGGGGAACCCAATTCAGCCCTTACCAGCAGCAGCTAAGTTTGTAATATTTAATTAATCCTCCCTATTGAAAGTTAGTCTTATTTACCTACCATTTTTAGAACATGGGATTGTGTTATTTTCCCAGGTATAGTCGTACTCGCTAGCCTTTGTGAGCAAGAACTGGACAGCAGAGGAAATGTCTGTTGTTAATAAGTGGTTTGCTGAGGCGTTGGAGCTTGTTGGCTGTTTTAGTCAAATTTTCTGTTGCTGTAACCAAAATACCTGACACAAACAACACAGAGGAGGGAACGTTTGTGTGGCTCATGGTTTCAGAGGTACAGTCCATAGTTGGCCAACTCCAAGGCAGGCATCATGGCGGCATGGCATGGTGTGGTGGAGGAAAGCTGAACTTAACTCAATGGCGGTCATAAAGAGAGGGGGAGGGAGAAAGGGGAGAGAGAGAGAGAGAGAGAGAGAGAGAGAGAGAGAGGAAGTAACCAGGGACAGATATAGTTCTTAAGGCCACACGCCCCAGTAAATCCATTCAGATTATTAATCCTTCAGTGGGTCTATCCATTGATGAGATTAGAACCCTGATTCAATTATTTCATCTATGAATATTTCTCCATTGCCAGTACATGAGCTTTTTCAGGGGACGTTCTATATTTGAACTATAACATTGGCTAAGTTTGGAAAGTTGTCTTTACCTGGTGCTTTTGACGAACTGACTTCAGACCCACTTGGCTGCATATCCATGAAAAAGCCCAGTCACAGCGGCCCATTTATTCTCATGGATCAATAAATAATTATTGAGAGAAAGTGACTTTGTCAACAATTTAATGAAAGTCACCCAACCTTGGAAATGAGAAGTAAATCAGGTTTTGCCAAAGATTAGCTGTGTGGCCCTAGGCAAACCACTTAATTGCTTGGATCTCAATGTGCTGTCTGTGAAGTACTGGCCCTGGATTAGGCAACCGTTGTCAGGGAGGTTGGATGGAACCTTCTGTGGTTCTTTCAGTGTTGAAGGTAGGAAAGTCCTCTAAGGAATTGGGCTCCACAGTATAAAAAGAAGTTAATTGTTAAAGTGCTTTGCTGCCTCTTCCTCCTCCTCCTCCTTCTCCTCCTCCTTTGGATTGAACCCAGGGGCATTCTACCTCTGAGCTTTACCCCCAGACCTTTTTATTTTTTATTTTCCAACAGGATCTCACTGTTGTGAGGCTGATCTCAAACTCGCAGTCCTCTGGTCTCAGCCTCCCAAGTGCTGGATTACAGATCTGTGTCACCGCTCCTGGCTTTGTTTTGTTTCTTCATTGTCCCTAGTAGATACGAGGTGGTTCTAGCCTTGGCACAGAAGAGAGAGAGAGTTGACCTCTGCCTTGATCTACTTTATTTATTTATTGTAATTTTTCATTTTTTTTTCTTTTTGCGGTACTGGGAATTGAACCCAGGGGCATTCTACCTCCAAGATACATCCCCAACCCTATTTTTATTCTTTATTTTGAAACAGGGTCTCACTAAGTTGCGGAGGGCCTCACTAAGTAGCTGAGGCTGGCCAAGAACCTGCGATCCTTCGGTCTCAGCCTCCCAAGTACTGGGATTACAAGTGTGCGCCACCACGCCCGGCTCTTTTATATACTCAACATCTACGCCTTGTGAGAGGTGGGTCAGCACCTAGGACATATGCTGCTGCTTCCAGAGCATTGTTCCCAACTCACCCCCATGTCCAGTGGCCTCACAGTGTCATAATTTGCAGGGTCAAATGTATCATTTTCATCTTCAAAATAACCAAAATTTCCAAAGCGTTATTTCTTTTTTTTTGTGTGTGGTGCCAGAGATGGAACCCAGGGCTTCATGCCTGCTGGGCAAGCATTTTGCCACTGAGCTGCACCCCCAGCCCCAAAGAGTTATTTCTATAAGTGTCTGATAACATGTTTCAGAACCAAATCAGAGTGTTAGTTACTCGTTACTTATACAACAGAGCCTTCAGGGTGTGATACTCCCTTTTTATAATCTTGGCACTAAAAATGCCTACTATTAATAGAATCTTGAGTATAAATAGAGATTTTTTAGATGTCCTCTCCCTCTATTGTATTACCTATTACAATGCTCATTGTATCCTAGTCTTTTTTGGGGTTTTGCCATAAAACTGTGACCTTAGATTGTGGAGAGAACATTAAGTAGACCTGATGTCTTCACCAGGTTTGGATAAATCAGTCATCACCTTCTTTTCCATGAAGAATGAGGCCCAGTAGCTAGAGTGCGGCCCAGACTTTACTTTCCACTTGTCTTTCCAAAGAAAACAGAAGTAAGATGTCCAGGTCTGCTGACTGTCCTCTGTCAGCCCCGTGGGTGTTCAATTTTAGGATGTGATTGTCATTGCTGCAAAAAGGGTGGGAAGTCAAACTGTCAGCATTTTGTCTCCAATATTGAAACCAAAAATAGCAAACTCAGGAGAAAGGGCAAAAGAATTAAGGAATGAATTCAGTTCCAGTGTGATCTTTGAGAGGAATACAGACTTACACATGAAGCTAGGGAGGTGGGCTCTTGATACAGAAGCCTTGCCTTGAAATTCAGGAATGCTTGAGGGCTGGGCTATGACTCAGTGGTAGAGTACCTGCCTAGCATGCCTGAGGATTTAGGTTTGATCCCTAGCACTGGGAAAAAAGGAAAAAGAAAAAAGAATGCTTAAATTTTAGGACTTAGAAGGCTGAGGCAAGAGGATGGCAAGTTCAAGGCCAGCCTTGACAATTTAGTGAGATTAAGACAATTTAGTGAGATTCTGTCTCAAAAATAAAAAAATAATAAAATAAAAAGGGCTGGGGGGGGTAACTCAGTAGTAGAATGTCCCTGGGTTCAATACCTAGTCACACACACACACACACACACACACACACACACACACACAAGTTTACACTTGAATACCAAGTGATTTTAGAATTTTAGTTTTTGGAGGAAAAAAAAAGTTCCATGCAGCAAGAAGTGGATTTTACAGTAACCTAACAATATTGTCAGACATGAAAGCATTTTACCCAGGTGGGGGACCAGATGGATACGAAGGCCTTGGTGTGACACCGATGTCCATGGCATCCCTAGTGTAAGCCAGGCCAGCACTGGTGGAGTGAGGAGGAGGAGGAAGAGCATTGGAAGAAGGCCGTGTGGGGCTGGAGAGATGAGAGAAACAGTTCCTCTGAGCACTTTAGGAAGACTCTGAAAGCATTCATGGCAGAATAAAAGGAAAAATGTAACTGCTGCCAAACCATTGGGAGACAACGCTAAGAGCAGTCTAAGCGGTGGGGCAGATCCTGGTGCACACACACACCCTCTGAGCATGGTTCCTTGCATGGCTGTGGCTGGCGGTGGGCCACACCGGGCAACAGGAAAGAAAGGGCTGTTAGAGGAGGAGCATGAGGAACAGGCCTGAAGGATGGGGGGGGGATTTGGGTAAGAATAAAGGGGGTGAGAGATGGTACTCAGAACAGAGGGAATAATCAGAGAGAGGCAGAATGGTGGGAACCCTTTCTGTAGGGAAGCATCGATTGGGGCAAACATCGGGAAGTGCAGTACTAAGGTTGGTACTAAGTGCAGTACTAAGACTGGGGCCTGGGACAACGTCATTCTGGGGAGTTAAAACCTGGTCTTGTGGTGCTCTAAGGAGACTAAAGAATAGGTTTCAGGTAGGCTATGAAGTTTTACTTGAAACTTGGAGTATATGTATGTGTTCCAGTTATCTACTGTTGCATCAAAAACCACTGCCCTCTAGCTTAAAAGGCAACTAACTGGCTTAAAACAACAATTCCCAACATAAGTAATAACTATTGGATAGCTGCAGCTATTCAACTATGAACTTGGTCCTAAGCCAATGACTCCTCTACTATTAGATGAATATAAGTAGAAGATGAATAATGGTGGCTCAGGGATTCTGCAAAAGCAAATTCTTCACTCTAAGACTCAATTGTACTACAGGATGGTCTTACCATGACTCAGTAGCAAGGGGTCCTGGTTTTCTCGTACCATAATTTAACAGAGTCATTGAGATGGAGAAAAGCCAATGAGTTGCTAGAAAGTACAGTGTCTGATACCTGGGTGCACAGAAATGTCCATTTCCAACGCGTGAGAGCAGGGCTCCTTTTCACCCCAGCAGAGAGAAGGAAGACAGCACTCTCTCCATCACTTTTTAGTTGCTGCTTTAGAAAGGTTCCCAGCCTTCCTTTTTTCTAAGGAGAAAAAGAAAGAATAGATATGTTAGACTCTTTATGCTGATTAACGCTTGAGCAGCCCCGCAACAGCTGCTGGCTTAAGAGCTCCATTAGCAGCTCCTTCCATTACTTACGGTAACCTAATTTACACTGGGCTCATTCTCCTGCTCTAAAAACATTTAAATGTTAGATGCCAGAGAAGTCGTTGCCAGCCAAATTAAAAAAAAAAAGATGCCACATGTGTCACAGTGAAGAGATTCGAACCTACGACTTCTCATTTTAATTCAGAATCATAGTGTAATTGATTAGCCTTGTTCCAGACATGTAACAGATTGGGTCACAGCCAAAATGGCAGGGGAAATGCTAGGAGGCTGTATGTGAACGCTCTGAGTGATTTATCTTCAGGGCCAGAGTTAACCTCTTTCTGCTTTGCTTCTGGAAATTCCTGCGTTTCGTTTCCTAGATAAGACCCCCTCCGGCACTGGCCAGTGGGATGAGTAGAGAAGCAATTCTAGCTGTGGATGGTGCTATCAATAATCCAAGGTTACATTTCTAGATATTTCTCAAGGCCGGATTGATTAACTTGATTGATCAGAATACTTTCTGGTTTCTCTGCGATGCTATTATTTGCAGTTGCTCTATTTAGTACATTAAAAATGTAAAGATGAAAAGGAAACTTCTTTCTCTGAAAGGAAGCTATACAAAGAGAAGGAAAACAATTGTCTGCCTATTTTTGATGTAAAACGGATGTCAATCATTTACAGGCGATATACATGTAAAGGGGAAAATGTCACTGTCATTTGTATAAACGGAAAGATAAAAGCTAAAAATAATGTATCTGCATGTATGTGGTTTTCTTTATATGACTATCTGCTTTATTGTTATGTAATATTGAGAATAATGAATTACCAAGTTCACATTATTAATAAGAATGGCGATGATGGTGAAATGATTTCTTGCTAGGTGCTATGCTACTCTATCTCATTTAATCCTCAAAAAATACTGTAAGGTATATATTATTATCATTACCTTCTCCATCTGTAGATGAGGAAATGGAGGTTTAGATGTATAACTACCCAGGAAGAGCCAGAAAGTGTATAAGGGAGGAGCTGGTAAATAAAAATCTGAGATTAGTTAAATTTGACAAAGTTTATTTGAGCAAGAAAAAAATTCTAGAACTAGGCAGCATTCCAGAAAAGTTGATTTTGAATGCCCAGACCCACCCAGAGTACAGGTTATATTTATAACCAGAGAAAAAGGAATGACATACACAAACAACCTGGTTGGCTGCAATCTCAGCATTTGTCTTATATGGGCATGGTAGGATGAGGCATTTGCCTTATATAGACCTGGCCTGACAGTTGGCAGCCTCTGATCGGCTGAAGCTCTACTGCTGATTGGCTGAGACTCAGGATCTGTTATAAGAATATACTCTCAGGCTAGTTTGCAGTTTTTTTTTTTACACACTAAGTTAGGTTGCATTTCCTACCCAAAGAGGCAGCTTTGGCTCAAAATTTGTCACCTAAGTACAGAAATAGACGTAGGGCAAATTGTCAACTTAACAGGTTCAAAGTCAGGAGTGCCCATTATCAAACCGTGCTTTTTCCAGCAAACTTACTGGCTTTTCACAGAGCGCCCTGATAACCTCTGACTTGGATAAATTTTAAGGATGACAAGCTTGGTAGAAATTTTCAGAGAGGAAGAAATGGAAGCACTAAAAATATTTTCTAATTATAGAGTAAGAAATGGGTAGGATCAACTAATTTTTAAAGAATGTTAGTTGCCAGGTATGATGGTGCATGCCCATAATCCTAGTACTTGGGAGGCTGAGACAGGAGGAGTGCAGGTTTGAGGCCAGCTGCAGTAACTTAGCGAGGCCCTGTTTCAAAATAAAAAAATAAAAAGGGCTAGGGGTGTATCTCACAGGTAGGATGTCCCTGGGTTCAATCTCCAGTACCAAATAAAATCTATATCTATATCTCTGTATACACACGTACACACACTTACACACACATCTATTAGTTGACAAAAATTAGTTGAAAATTTACAAAAGCAGCTCTGTACCTATATATTTGTTTAATCTTTTGCCTCTGAGCTTTATTCTGTTGGTGAGAAATTTGAGAGTCCAGGGATCATGTGGTACCTTTCAAATAAAAGTGTCTTCTATCAAGACTTCACAAACCGGACTGCCGTGTTCTATTGTGCAGCTAATCAAAGGCAGGCTTCCAGCCTTCGTTAAGCACAGACACTGGGCAAGGAGGTTACTTCATTTCATCTCCTAAGCACAGTGTAGCTGGGGGTTAGTGCAGTCACTTTTTCAGCTGAGGAGACAGTCTCAGGGATGTTAAATGCCTTAACAAAAGTCATGCGTATTAAAAGCCGTTTAGTTGGGATTCCAACCAAAGTTGACCACATCTTCTTCTTACAGGTTGGTTGACTGTCCCCTGAAAAGTGAGGAAATTAAGAGACTTCCTGAATGAAGCAGATTCTTTTAGTTAACTTTCCAATTTTCTTTGCTCCAGTACTTTATTCCTATGTCTAGTTTGGACATAGTCAATATAATTCCTAATTCAAGATCTGCTGCGAAGTTTGAAAAGCTGTGTTGGTGTGTTGCTTCAAGAACTGCTGATCTAATCACACCATAGCCTTTGTCTGGGAAACAGACACCAGTGGCCTCTAGTGTCTAGATTTCCACTTTGTGTTATCTCAGTAGACACACAGCTGCAAATCAGTAGCTACAGACAGTCTCATTTACAGACGCTGAACACTCCCTCCAAATTAGAGCGAAAACTCAGCAAACCGATGGCGAATCTAGTCAACACGTCTATCTGTAAAGATTCCGGAAGTAGGATGTGGGAGCAATTGTGAGAGCTGGGGTAGGTGGTGGTACTAAGGACACACATTCCTGGGCAGATCTATTTTCCTCTAGTGACTTTTGTTATGGAGAGCTTTGGTGTCTTGTGGTGTTCCTACACTGCCTTTCTAGTCTAGGGTGTTTGGGATTGGCTGTAGGAATGGGTCCTCATATCCTCTTAGCTTGATGCCACCATGAAGTGGTCTGTACTCTAAGTGTGTCTTGGGAACTACTGTCCTTTGTCCTGCTCGCAGTCAGGGAGGTGGGGCCTTGCTACTCCACTCCGTGCCGTGGCCTTTCCCTGGCCTTGGAGCTGACTCCTGACTCCTGAGTAAATCGCACCATCGATCTCTTCCTCAGACTCAACTCGCACACGGCACTGCAGTTCTCCCTGGCTTCTCTCCAGCCTTGTGTCCAGGGCCTTGGAGGCAGCCCGCGTCCTGGGATGGCTGGGGCTCTTCTCCATCCTGATCCTCACGTTCTTCCCAGGTCAGGAGAAAGCCTTCTGTTTGGACTTGGAGCACGTGACCAGGTACCACCACCACCTGACGAAGGTACCATAGTAATGGTGCAGGGTTGTGACAGACAGGGCCCACCCCAGGGACAAAAGGGTGGAGAAGTTCTCCATACCTGTTACCTGCTGGAATCTGTCCACTCTCCCAACAGTATATGGTCAGAGTCTTTCCCTACCCTTCTGGAGACTATAATTAGATCTTTTCTATTAAAGGAATAGCTTGACTTAGGCTCCATTTTGTAGAACTGCCATTGTGTAACCTTGTGTGTGCTTGTAATTTTTATAAAGATAGCATTTCCTGGAAATTGTGAGTGGCAACACCTCCCCCAGCATCCCCTTCAGCGTATGGCGTAAAGATTGTGAGGTCACGCTCCCACCAATAGGAGCACAGCACAGAAGCCCCATGCCGATAATTAAACACCCAGCAGTTTCCCACCACGTTGTTCCTGCACGTCTGACTTCACTGGTGGCAGGATCGCTGTGTGCAAAAAGGAAAATTCGCCTTGCCAAGCTGCTTTCAAAGATGTATCTTTTCTTATGATGCCATGGAAATTTATTCCTAACACTTCTCCTCTTATCAGCTCTGCCATAAAGCTCAGGTGCAGGCTGGGGCTGTGATGTCTCCAGGGGCAAACTGATCACTGATCTGTACCTTCCATAAGGAGGAAATTCCCCAAGTAAATACCATGCTCATGATCAGTAGAAAAGGCCAGACCCACGCCCGCCCCAGCAGCTGCACAAAAAGCTGTCCTCTTCCTTTGTCCAGGGCCAGGCTGATTTCTCTCTCAACCAGTGCTGGTCCCCTTCTTCTTGCAGTAAAGCCCTCCACCCCATTAAAGCCTGTATATTTGTACTCATTGGATTGGATACTATTTTTTTTTTTTGCCATCACTGAGTCAGAAGATCCCATCTCCAGCATCAGTAGAAAAAGAAAGGGTATTTTCAGATGGACTTGATTGAATTATTGCCTTTGACATGCATCTCTGGCATGGAATAGCCCTTTAATAACTGGGAACACTTTATACACACACACACGTGCACACACACACACACACACACACACACACACGTATGTATGTATATGTTTTGGTACTGGGGACTGAAACCAGGGGGGCATTCTACCTCTGAGCTACACCCCGAGCCCTCCTTTTATTTTATTATGAAACAGGGTCTTGCTAAGTTGCTGAGGCTGGCCTCGAGCCTGCAATCCTCCTGTCTCAGCCTCCAAAGTACTGGGATTACAGTACCTGCACCTGTCTTTGTTTAGACATTCTTTAGCCTTCGGGATAGTTGGTAATATCAGAAACAATGAAATTACGACTTGAGTTTTCACGTAGCAGCCCAAATAATCTTTAGACAATGCCTATTTGAACCGGGTGTGGTGGTGGACGCCTGTAACCCCAGTACTTGGGAGGCTGAAACAGGAGGATCACAGGTTCAAGGCCCACCTCAGCAATTTAGTGAGATCCTCAGTAACTTAGTGGGGCTCTCAGTAACTTAGTGAGACCCTGCTTCACAATAAAAATTCTTAAAAGGACTAAGTAGAAGAAAAGGAAAGGCTATTTTTAGATGGACTTGACTGAATTATTGACTTTGACATGCATTTACCTGGCTTTGACACCATGGATGAGTTTCAGTGTCCTCATCTGTAGCTCAGAGGTAAAATGCCCCTGGGTTCAAAAAAGAAAAAAAAAATGCCTGTTTGGCTTTGACTAGGCCTTGCCTTTCTTAGGTATTTTAAAGGTCCATCTGACAAGGAAGTGAAAATTCCCTGTGTCATCCTGTATCTGGAGTGAGAGCCAGGAAAGTTCAAAGAGACCTTTGAACCTATTGGAAAGTTGATAATTTAGGCTGAAGAGCCTGAAGGGTTGACAACTTTTCTGAAGTTTCTTCAGACAGCAGAGGAGCTTCACAAAAGAAGTCCCTGAAGCCCAGAGTGCCAGCCATCTACTATTAGACTGAACAAACACTGGAGTGAGCTCTGTTAGCGGGAGGTGAGCAAGGGACCTGATGACCTTTTCCATTTCTAATTTCTGTGAGTCTATGGAAAGGTCTATTTATTCTCCATATTTCCTAATGCAATTTTTCTTTATCCTCCTTAGCATTTTGCTCTCAGATATATTTATAGATTCTACTGACAAAGCTTAAAGTGATAACAAAAGTACAATTTTATACCCTATTAAGTTTAGTCCATTTTAAATCCTGTCTTGCAAATTTCTCCTCCTCCAAAGCAAAGCTGTCCCATTGATAATGCCTCATGTCTGTTGCTATTTTTGAATTGCATTTACAGTAGCGTTAATCCACGCTTGATAGGGAATTTGAAATCCGCTGGTAGGTCAACTAGTGACTTGATGTTGTGAATGCAGCTGTAAATGATGGGGCATCTTTCATCTTGAGTCATTCCCTGGGACACAAAGCCGGTTTACATGCAGAGGGAGAACTTTGTGCCAGAAAGGTTAAAGTCACAGTCTTGCAGGAACGATGCTCCATGGTGGACAGTGTTTGCAGGAGGTGGTGGCAGGCAGGGCTGCAGTTGGTTGGGACTATTGGAAGGGAGTTGGATGCAAAAGAGTGGAAGCAAGATTGGGGGGCCAAGAGGAGAGAGCAGCAATGGTTTGAGAGGGACC
Organism: Glis glis; assembly: GCA_004027185.1. Taxonomy (NCBI): domain Eukaryota; kingdom Metazoa; phylum Chordata; class Mammalia; order Rodentia; family Gliridae; genus Glis; species Glis glis. The sequence goes on along the minus strand of PVJS01017069.1, from coordinate 16,543 downwards.
CAGAGAACATGGCTTTGAAGGTCAGTGGGCCTCAGGGTCTAGACTGGTCCATGAAGCAAGACCTGAGAAACAGCATATTTTAAAGATTAGAAGAAGCGAAGTTTTAGGAAAGTAACTGCAGTGTTAGGGTCTCACCACGGTGTGAGGAAGGGCCCCAGAAGGATCCAGTGACAGGCTGTGGCTTTGGCAGCATGAAAGGCTTTGGACACTCAACTGACCTTTCAGTTCAGCCCTGACATTCTATGATTGTGGTGTCTGGTCAGCAGTTAGTGTTGGTGTCAGCACCCTAGAGGGGCAGATGTAAGTCAGTGAGAAGACAGGGCAGGAATATTCTGGAGTGAGACATAGAGGAAGAGAGACCGTTGTTGACCTTCCAGCATGATCAGACGTGGGCCCACCTTGATTTCTGTGTGCTTCGATTTTCAGCTTTTATTTAGATCCTTGGATCTTCTATTGGGGAAGTCAAGAGAAAGGGAATTAAATGGACATTCCTAGAATGTCAACCACTGAAAGGCACTTGCCTAGACAGTTCACAGATGCTCCGACACTGAGTTGTTGCAGCAGTCTAGGACACAGTCACTGCTGTCTTTACTTTACAGAGGACATGGAGGTTTGACCAGCTTCAGTAGTCACCCTAGTGCACAACTAATAAGACGTGGCCTTTAGATCCGCTTCCAGGTCCATGTGATTCCAGGGACCCCTCTTTTCACTCTACCCTCCTGTTTTCTTTTTCTTTTTCTTTTTTTTTTTTGTGGTACCGGGGATTGAACGCAGGGGTGTTCTACCTCCACGCTACACCCCTGGCCCTATTTTTTTATACTTTATTTTGAAACCAGGTCTCACAAAGTTGCGGAGGGCCTAAGTAGAGAGAGAGAGAGAGACAGGGAGAGAGAGAGAGAGAGAGAGAGAGAGAGAGAGAGAGAGAGAGAGAGAGAGAGAGAGAGAGAGAGAGAGAGCTGAGGCTGGCTGCGAACCCGGATCCTCCAGTCTCTGCCTCCCAAAGTACTGGGATTACAAGCGTGTGCCACCACGCCCGGCAACCCTCCTGTTTTCTTCAGTTTTCTAGGTTTGGACTCCAGTAGCTCAGCTTAGCACTTGGCAGGCCCTCAGTAAATTAGGGGCTATTCACCCCTTCCCTCTCTGCCTGCCTCGATCTCTTTCTCTCCCACTAGCCTCTTAAAAAAATCTACTATTTTAAAGAGAGTCTTAGTTGATACTATATATTACATTATATTATATTACATTATTATATTATTATTATATTACATTATTGCATTATATTATATTATTATTATTATATTGCATTAGGTTATAAATTCACACACACATTCTCTTTCATTCATGAAGCAAAATAATAGCCTGAATTTCGATATTTGGGGAGAAGGGAGGGTTAAGCAAGCATTTATACAATTACCTTATTTTTAAAATCTAGCTCATAGATTCTCAGGATATAATGGTGTTATGGTTTGGGTTTGGGAGCCTGGTCCCCAGTTCGGGGAAATCCAGAGGTGGGGCATGGCTGGCAGGGGTGGGCGACTTGAGTCATGGCCTGGGGACTAGATCTGTCCCTGGCCACTTGCTGTCTCCCTCTTTCTGCTTCTGGCCACCACAAGTTGGACAGCGTTCCTCCTCCATGCCATACCACCCTGGTGTTTCTGACTTGGAGCCAGCCAACCATGGACTAAACCTTTGAGACCATGAGCCCAAATCAACCTTTCCTCCCCTAAGTTGTTCTTATTGTGTATTTTGGTCACAGCAATGAAAGGGCTAACTAAAACAAATAGATTTTAAGAAATGTCTGAAATAAAGGGGTTTCCCAGTTTTTCTGAATAAGAGGGAAAAAAGAGACTGTATTTTAAAATACTTGAGTTAGCTCCGCAAGCCCAGTTTCAACATAGCTCCACATGCCTGAAGATCGCGTTATGACATCATTGTCATTCCTTCTTTGCCACTCGGCTCTTTTTTCTCTTGTTCTCATCACGTGGGTGTTACGTCTGTACTTTGGCCCTCTCACCTGCTCTCCAACTATGTGTTGTTAGAGGTCTATAGACATCTCTAATTGGAGCTTGCGAAGTGAAAAACTGACAATTCTATAATTTCTCTTCCATTCTTTCCCCACCAAATATTCATGTTTTCTCAATTCTCGCATCTTAATGCTCTTCTTAGTCCTCAATGAAATAATTTTTGACCCCTTCTTTTAGTTCCCACTGCCACTGGAATGGTCTTGCTTAAAATGAATGATCACAAGTCTCAAACAGGCACCCACGTGACTGTGGAATCCTAATACAGCTCCTTAGTAAATTTGCCTCTTTTTCTTCTGGGATGATTTTCTTTCTCCTCAAATCTCCTAAGATTTCTGTCTTTCTGATAATTCAACTTAACTACCTGCGTCAGACTCTATATCCTGATTCCTTCTGTGGCTGGGAAGGAAGTGTCCCATCCAGTACAGCTTGACATCACCTATTTTAGAGAAAATCCTCCTTTGAGCTCATATCCCCTCTCTGGTATTGTACCACCACTCTGTTCTCCTTCTCAGAAATGATTCATGAAAGAATCTGTCCACTTTTCTCAGTCTCTTTCAACCCCTTGACCCCCATTTCTCCATTACAATGGCCATTGTCAAGGTCACTCATGACCTCCATCTTTCCACAAGCGGGGATTTATGTTCAGTCAGAGGTTCTCTTCAAAGGCCGGGCGTGGTGGCGCATGCTTATAATCCCAGTACTTGGGAGGCAGAGACCGGAGGATCCGGGTTCCTGGCCAGCCTCAGCATAGCTGAGGCCCTCCGCAACTTCGCGAGACCCGGTTTCAAAATAAAGTATAAAAAATTAGGGCCAGGGGTGTAGCTTGGAGGTAGAAAGCCCCTGGGTTCAATCCTCGGTACCGCAAAAAAAAAAAGAAAAAAAAAAAGAAAAAAAAAAAAAGAGAGAGGTTCTCTTCAACACAACCATCTCCTCTCCTTAGAGCGCCCCCTACTGAAGGCTCTCAGGACTTTGTCCACCACGTTTCTTCCTACCCTGTTGGCCACACACTCTGGGTGTTTTTTGGAAGTTCTTCTCCTCTATAAGACCTTGAAAAACCCAATGGCTCTCTTTTCTCATTTATTTATTTATTTATTATTTATTTATTTTTGTGGTACTGAGGATTGAACCCAGGGGCATTCCACCTCCAAGCTACACCCCCAGCCCTATTTTATTTTTATTTTGAAACAGTATCTCACTAGGTTGCTGAGGCTGACCTTGAACCTGTGATCCTCCTGTTTCAGCCTCCCAAGTACTGGGATTACAGGTGTGCATCACCACGCCTGGTCTTTATTTTTAAACTCTCTTACTAGGAAAGTCTGCAGTTGTGTAGCCTCTTCTCCACCACAGTCATATGGTTTTAAGCACCATCTTTAAACTAATAACTCTCAAAGTTACATCTCCATCTGTGGTCTATAGTCTATGCACCAGACTTAGATATTCAACTACCTATTTGGCACCTCCATTTTGAAATCCTACAGGTATCTGAAACATAACATAACCCCAATATAATTATAGACGCTAGCTCCCACCCCTCCCCTCCTCAAACCTGCCTCATATCAGTAAATGGTCCAATCATCTACCAGGCCCAAGCCTAGAGTTAAACTCAAATCCTTTCTTTATCTTATAATCCACACTAGTAAGTCCCAACAGTTTCATGCAAAAAACATATCCCAGCACAATCCACTTCTCATCTGTCCCTGGCTTCACACCTAGTCTAAAGTGACCAAGATTTTTTTGTTCCAACTATTTTAGTGAATACTTGCCAAGACTCCTGCCTCTATCTGCTCTTCCAACCTCCATCCTCTTCGTAGCAGCCAGAGTTATCTCTCTAAATGTAGATCAGCATAGATTCTAAACTCCTGACCATGGCCCAGACTGACCTAAACAATCTGGTCTCTTCCTATTTCTCTGATGATGTCTTTCTTTACTCTCCACCTTGTTCCTATTTTTCAGCCACACTGGCCTTCTTCCATTTCTTCAGATATCCCCATTCCTGCCCGAGGGCCTTTGCACATGGCATTTCTTCTATTTGGAATACATTTTTTCTTTATCTTTAAATAGTCTTTGAATAGTTTTTCTCTCCTTCAGATTTAAATTTCACTCTTTATGTCCCCCCCTCAGAAAGAACTTCCTAACAAACTGAGTGGCCTCTATTGCTTTCTACAAAATTATCCAACTTTATCTTATTCAAGTCACTTCTGTACCTAAAATTATCTTATTTACTAAATTTGCTTATTTTTTGCTGCTCATAGTTGTATTGAATAATTTTTATGGCATAAAAAACCACTCAAACTTAGTGGCTAAAGCAAGCATTTATTGAGCATATATTTCTTTGGGTTGGCCAATTGGACTGGGCTGCAGTGGGTGATGTTGTGGGTTAGCTGGGTTTACTCATGTGTTAGTGGTCAGGTGAGGGGTCTTTTCTGGGAGTTGGCTGGCTGTTTGCTGGGGTGACTGGGGCACTGGAACTGGGTTTCTCTTATCACCCAGCAGGCCAGCGCAGGCTTAGTCACATAGATAACAGTATGTGTGGAAGAGCAGAAGCGTACCAGTTCTCTTGAGATTTGCTTTTGGCCCTGGCATAATGTTTCTTCTACCTCATTCTATTGGGTCAGAGCAGCCCAAATCCAGGAGGGGGCAGGGAAACAGACTCCATTGCTTAATGGGGGAAGCGACAGGTGCCATTGGAAAGGGGCGTGGATATAGGGGGAGGAGAACTGTGACCAGTGTTGCAAACGACCCCCACGGTGATGCCTACTTGCAATTTATTTTGGATTCTTAGCATCTGAATCCTTTTGTTGAGTTTGGGAAATTACATTATGAATATTTGTAGGGCAAAGAATATTTCTTCCTGTGGGTGCTCAACAAGCTATACACTTGCTTTCTATTTCTTTCCATTAAGGGCTCAGGTGTTGTGCCGTTGAGAAGTGAGCTGGGTGAGACAGAGGCTCCTGTGGGACTGACTTTCTGGCTAGGGGGCAGCCCGGGTGACTGTGGCAGGTTGGTCTTCTTGGCAGTACAATTATATTCTTGGTGGGAAAGCGGCCAGGGTGTGAGTCTTAGCTTCTGTAGACCTACTGAAGCATGCTGCTCATCTCTTCATCGGGGCAGTTTTATGAAAGACTTTTTATGTTGTTCCCAGAATCTAGAATTTGAGCCCTATTTTTAGTCCTCTCAAAGATTCTGTGCGCTGCGCAATATTCTTCTGATAAACTCCTTTTCTGTGCAAGCCCCCAGATGTGGCTGCTTGCAATGAAGAGCTCTTTTTTTTTCAGCAATATGTGCCAAGCATGGAGCTAGTTTTTCTCCTCACAAGCAGAGTTAGGTGATTGTCCAATTAGTCCAGCTGCCCACACAACTACCAAGGACTCTCTATCTTCATACTCATCTCAGACATCCTTAATGTGCTACTATTTTCTCTCTGTGCTTGCTGCGTCTTGATAGCTCCAGGTAATACCAGGCATTACTCCAGGTAGCTCCAGGTCTGACTTTCACATTCTAGGCAGAAAGGAGGAAAATGGGGTGGCACTGGCTATGTGTGTTCCTTTTGTTTAGAAAGCCAAAGACTCTGAGAAGCGGTCCTAGAGAGGACACCTCATGTGGTCTCAGCCCAAGTGGATCAGCTGGTCCCTGAGCTACGGCAGCAATTGGGAGGCCAGGTCGCCCGGTCTCCTAATGCCTGTGATAAAGGCATGAAGGGAGAAAGCATGAGAGTATCACACGGGGGATGAATGGTGCCCATCACATTATCGGTCCCCCTTCACACCGATGGTTCCAGAAGAGCTGGAGCTATGCTTTATTCATTGGTGACTCTTGAGAGCATCAAAGAGTGCTTGGTAAATATGTGGCTTCCAGCCAGGCGTGGTGGTGAACGCTTGTAATCCCAGTACTTGGGAGGCTGAGACAGGAGGATGGCAGGTTTGAGACCAGCCTCAGAAACTTAGTGAGACACTCAGCAACTTAGTGAGACCCTGTTTCAAAATAAAAAAGAAACATACATAAAAAGGGCTGGGGGTGGTTTATAGGTAGAATGCTTCTGGGTTCAATCTCCAGAACCAAAAACAAAAAAAATGGGGAGGAGCGGCTCTGTTGACTGAGCAGGGTACTGTGGTGCATGCCTGTAATTCCAGTACTTGGGAGGCTGAAACAGGAGGATCACAAGTTTGAGGCCAGCTTCTACAACTTAGCAAGGCCCTCAGCAACTTAGCAAGACCCTGTTTCAAAATAAAAAACATAAAGGGCTGGGAGTGTAGCTCAGAGGTAAAATGCTCCTGAGTTCAATTCCCAGTACCCCCCCCCCAAATCCATTGACTGGCTGATCTTTAAACCTCTATTAATGCCTGGAGAGTCTTTCTTCAAAATATGTCTTATTTCTTGCTTTCTTTATAGAGCCATCATTTTATTCCAGTTGATAGCATGTTATTAAAGATTTGTTTTCATTCTCCATTTCTCTCCAGTCTTTTCCATCTTCTGTGGGCATTACATTCTGCTGCTGGAATGTCATCTTGAATCCCATTTTTGTCTTGTCCTCCTCTTCCATGAAAATCTGCTTTGCCTGTAGTTCTATTGTGGTAAAGCTCAGTCCCTCAGCCTGGGATCCAACTGCTTGCATGCGCTGTGTTATCTCCCCCACATCAGCAGTTTAATTGCTAATCACTCACAAGTCCAGCTAATCACAGGGCCATCTGGTACACACCGCGGTGTCCAGTGCATGCAGGGGCACAGGCTCCCAGGGACAAAGGCAGTTGCTGAACTGTGAAGGGGATAAATGAGACCAGTACAAGGGAATACTAGCTCTGTTGAAGAGGGTCAGGCTGCCAAACGTGGTGGCACACACCTATAATCCTAGTACCTGGGAGACTGACACAGGAGAATCACAGGTTCGAGGCTAGCCTCTGCAACTTAGCAAGAGCTTCTGCAACTTAGCCAGATACTGTCTCAAAATAAAAAATAAAATAGGGCTGAAGGTGTATCTGGGAGGAGAATGCCCTGGTTTCAATCCCTGGTACTGGAAAAGAGGAAAGAAAGAAGAGAGAGAGAGAGAGAGAGAGAGAGAGAGAGAGAGAAAGGAAGGAAGGAAGGAAGGAAGGAAGGAAGGAAGGAAGGAAGGGTGGGTCAGGCCAATCACTGCTCACCGTGAACTTGTGTTGAGTCTCCAGCTCATTGGCAGAACTCACGTGGCGCGAAGGATCTGACTCGACTGAAGCAGGACGGGCTAGCTCAGTTCCATCCATGGAGTGCACCCAGCACTTTTTGTCCTCCAGAAGAGAAATGGGGCCTAAACCAGGATCAAAAACAGTGGGTCATCATGTAGTCCGGTTCATGGGGCGGAGGTTACGGGGGAAGCCTGAAGGGCAGGCAGATGTAGATGCCCATGAGTTTCACAGGAATCAAGGGATTTTTAGCCCCTAGAGAGACTGTGACTGTGGACAGTCAGCCCCAGCTCCGTTGGCCTCTGGCTGGGAGGCTGAGTCTGTGCTCTGTAGCACTGCAGGGCCTCACTGTCAGCAGCTGGCCTGTGCTGGACCAGGCAGGGCTGGCCTGTCTTCTGCTTGCCTTCATTCTCTACCTCTATGAGTATTCTGCTCTTTGTTCGAAACACATCCTTTATGGTATGCTATGAGGGCTGTTTTGAAAAGTTGTGGGACAATTATGATGCATCTCAATCTGTTTGATGAAAAAATAATTTAAACCATTATTTTACATCTAAACAGTATAGATGGGAAACTGAGACAGGAGGATTGCAGATTTGACGCCAACCTCAGCAACTTAACGAGGTCCTCAGCAATTTAGTGAAAATCCTGTTTCAAAATAAAAAAAAATAAATTAAAAGATGCTGGAGGTATAGCTTGGAGGTAGAATGCCTCTGGGTTCAATCCTCAGTACCAAAAAAACAGCATTTATTAAAAAAAGGAATGATTTACTCCTGTTTAAACACAAGGTATTTCTCTAATGTTGTTGGTTTTTGTTAATGGCCCCACAATTATGCCAGAATTGCAGTTTGAGTTCCCCATTTAAACGGGGACACAACAAGTATTCAGGAAAAGCCACATCTTGTCATTATCTGGGACCCTCCTGTTTTATGCAGCTATTGCTATATTTCTGCTCTGTACTGGACTCTCTACTTACACTACATTATTTATTTAAAGAATTAAATAAATTACCTATCTCCTTGCCTTCCATAAGCAATCTATTGTTATGTTATTTTTGGGTCTACCTCTAAAAATTTTGGGGGGGGAATAATTTCCTTCCTTTCTATTTCTGTTCTCATTACTCTAAGTCAAGTTCTTGTGAACTCTTGATTTAACTATTTTTGGAGCCACCTCACTGGTTTCTGTCACCCCCAACTCCTCCGTCCAAGTCATGTGGCATAGCATTGTCTGGTTCTGATCCTGTCGTTTCTCTGCTCAAAACCCTTCGGAGCATTTCCGAGCTCTAGGGAGGAGAATCAAAACCATTCATCCTGCATTTCTCATCTACCATAATCTGGCCTCAACGTAAGAAAATATGACCAGGAGGTGATTTAAGAGGCTTCCTTATTTACTAATTGTGGGAGATTTCATAAATTACGATTCCCTCCTCAATGCCAGTTTCCCACCTGGACAAGAGGGATAATAACAGTTCCAACCTCTTGGAGTTGTTGTGAGGATTAAATACTTTGCTTAAAGCATTAAGCATGGTACCTTGCATAAAGTAAGTAATCAACATTTTATTATTATGATAGCATTGCTAGAAGGGCAGGTAAATAAATGTTACTTATTTATGAAACTGGATATCAGTTTCATCTCTACTCTCTTTATAGATGTTTGAGAATTGGGACCTTGAGACTTCTATGTCACTGGGAACTACGGCCCCCTCATTCTTCAATTCCCATGCATTTCTCATTAGTGATTACTTCTTCATGAAGGACTCTGCCTGCTGTGCTGTCTGGGGCACAATGAAAATTGTCATGACTTTTTGCCTAATAGCATTATTCAGCAATCCAAGTGTCCCTCAGTTGATAAAGTGTGGTATATCCATATAGGAGAACACTATTCAGCACCTAAAAGGAAGAGTGTACTAATACGTGTTAAAACATTGTTGAATATCAAAAACTATGTCTGTCACGGCATGACTAATAATAGCCAAGTTATGAAATCAGCCTAGGTGTCTGGGAACTGATGAATGGATAAAGAAAATGTGATACCCCCCCCCCCACACACAATGGAGTTTTGTTCAGTCATAAAGAAGAGTGAAATTCTGTCATTTGCAGGAAAATGGATGGAACTGGAGACCATACTTTTGAGTGAAATAAGTGAGATACAGAGAGAAAAGTGTGACATTTTCTCTCTTATGTGGAAGCTGGAGGGGAGGAACAGGGTAAAAAGAGATGCCAGGAAAATAGAGGGGAAACCACGAGGGGAGGGAGGGGCAAGGGTGGGAGTGCTGGGGAGTGAAATTGGTCAAAGTGTGTTTTTTATGTATGTGAGAGTATGCCACGATGAGACCCACCATTCTATCTAATTATGATGTACCAATGAATTCTAGCAGTTAACAGGCAGAGGATTATATCTTTAGTAGGTATTTATTGAGTGTCTGCTACATACAGGTCAGTGAACTATTTCTGGAAATTCAGAGACGATAATGAGCTTATTGACTAAGAAGCCACCAATGGTGGTGCAGCATGACTTGTACTGGAGAATATATTTTTACAGGTAAGGCAGGATGAGGGTACCCACCCTGTTCAACAGGGAATGTCAATGTAGTGGGAAAGCAAAAGGATCAAGAAAAGTTTCTGAGGTGAACTGAGGACTGAAAGAAGGTTGGGAAGGTGGGCGGTAATGACAGGTAGTGTGTTCAGGCAACAGGAGGCATTTCAAGTAAAGAAAAGAGTATGTGTGAAAATCCAGAGCCATGTTAAAGAAATGGCAGGTGATTCAAACTATGGAGTAAGATATACGTGTTGAGATGAAATTGCAAAAGTAAGCTTGGGTCAGATTACAATTTGTGTAGCATAATAGGGTGTGGGATTATTTTTACTAAAGGCTATGAAGGCCACGAGTGTTTAAAAAGAAGATTAACATGGAAAAATAATTTATTGAGAATTTATTATGACATTTAGACATTTTGCCAAACAGAATATGGTGAGCCTTCTGTATCTATGAATTCAGGCAGCCTTCTCTATTCATGGGTTATATATTTGTAGATTCCCAGCTGCAGATTGAAAATATTAAAAAATTTGCCTCTGTACAGAACAAGTATAGACTGTTCCCTTGTCATTAGTCTCTAAACAGTATATTTTCTAATGCCGTATAACAACGATTTACATAGCATTTACATTGTATTAGATATTATAAGTAATCTAGAGATTATTTAAAGTACATGGGAAACCAAAATCAAGCCAAACCAAACCAATCAAAATATAGTCTATGGGAGAGTGTGCATAGGTGATATGCAAATACTACACCATTTCATATGAGGGACTTAAGTATCTGTGGATTTTGGTTCTGTGGGGGAGGGAAACCAATCCATCATGGGTACAGAGGAATGGCTATTATATATTATTCATTTGATCTTTATGACATGCTTATAAAGTAGGTATTTTTCTACATTTTATGGCCAGAAAAGTAGATACAGGGGAATAAAGTAAATAGCCAAGATCACACAGCTAAATGGAAGAAGCAGGATTCGAACTAGAGTTTGATCAACTTCAAGCAATGGATGCTTAACTACTGTCCCATGGGTCCCCATGATCTGGCCATTCTCTCAGTGGTGACCAGGCAAAATTGAATTGGGCTCAGATGTGACACATGGACAGTCTTAGAGGTCATGGCTGTTGGAGGCATTAGCAGGGAAGAAACCTAATATTAAAACCTGCTACTGAGGTCTCTGGCGTTTCCTAAACTCATTAATCAAATTCTGATCCAGGGTCATCAGCATAACCTTATTAGAAATGTAAACTCTTGTGCCGGGCGTGGTGGCGCACGCTTATAATCCCAGTACTTTGGGAGGCGGAGACTGAAGGATCCGGGTTCGCGGCCAGCCTCAGCGCTCTCTCTCTCTCTCTCTCCCTGTCTCTCCCTCTCTCTCTCTACCTAGTGAGGCCCTCTGCAACTTCGTGAGACCCGGTTTCAAAATAAAGTATAAAAAATAAGGCCGGGGGCGTAGCGTGGAGGTAGAACGCCCCTGTGTTCAATCCCCGATACAGCAAAAAAAAAAAAAAGAAAGAAATGTAAACTCTTTGGTCCCTCCCCAGACCAACTTAGTCAGGCCCCTTGGTGTTGGAAGTCTTCTTGGTCATCAGCTCTGAGGTCACCCTCAGTCTGGCTTGAGGGGGGGGGACAAAGTGCCCACCCAAGCGGAAATTTGTTTCCATGCAAGCAAGTTTCCAAGGACCAAATGGGACAGATAAGGAGGTGGACCCTGACATAACCTCCTTACTTCCCAGAATTGTTTACCCTTTCCTTTCCTGACTCATCTGTGACTGCCTTGCTGTTTTTCCCTGACCCTGACTGCTTTGCTGGCTCCTGTGTTTAATAATCTTTACAATGTTTTGGTTAAACCCTCAATAAAAGAAAGATGCTGGTTAAAGGAGAGCAGAAGATTTTCTGTCTTCTCCCCAGCCACCCTGCACCTCTGATAATTTTGTCTCTGAGTCATTCAAGTGAGAGCCCTTCTAATCTCATCAGCAGCTTCTGCGGCACACCTTGGAGCCCTGTGTGTACATCCCAGCTGGAGAAGCGGCTTAGACACATCATGGCATCTGCCAGGAACAAGTGATGCTGGGAGATAGCATGGTGGCATGGATTGGGCAACAGGTGCACATGATATTTGTTCCTGAATAGAGTGTAGTGTGTAGTATTGGAGATGCTTAGAAAAGGAAAGGTCCCTTTCTGATGTCTTACATGTAAGATATTTTACTTTTCCTTAAAGTGTCCCAAAACAATCCCTTTAATTAAAATTCCTTTGCTGTTGAAATAGAACCCATGGATGAGAATTGTTTATCAGACATGGATTATAGAATTCAAGACAAAATTATTAGAAATGCTTCATTAGAAGCCAGGCCTGGTGGCACATACCTGTAATCCCAGTTTTGGGGACGCTAAGACAGGAGGATCACAGGTTTGAGGCCTCAGCAATTTAGCTAGGCTCTCAGCAATTTAGCGAGACCTTGTTTCCACATTAAAATAGGGCTGGGGGTGTAGCCCGGAGACAGACACACGCATGTGTGCACGCGCATGCACACACACACACACACAGATGCACACACACTCACACACACGCACACACAATGCTTCATTAGTCCTTAGCTATTTAAGAGGAGATCATATCTAACCCCAAACTTTTAAAACTTGTGTTTCAATTTGGAGCTGGTAAGGATGCCATTCATGCCTATTGCTACCCTGTAAACACAATTCCTGATTGATTCGTTAACCATGTCTTTGTGTGGACAGTGATAATTGTAAATGGAGGTTTGTGTCAAACTAAACACTATTGTTCCTCTTATCTATAGTGCCTCTCTCTCTCTCTCTCTCTCTCTCTCTCTCTCTCTCTTTCATCCTTCCTTTTTTCCTCCCTCCCTCTTTTCTCTTTTACTTTTTATTAGGTGGCTTGTGACTAAGTCAGTATTTAGGAGGCAAAGTGTGCAGTTTCGTGCTCCATTTGGAAACAGCATGCCAGAGCACTTGCTTAAACCTGGTCCTTTTTCTCCAGAGGACCCTTATCTTTTTTGTTGTTGTTGTTCAGAGCTGATGCAGAAAGTCCACTAGGAGACTGGATTAGGTGAGGCATCTTCAAATCAGATTAGTTTACAAGTAGTCATTAGAGAGCTGGGGTGCCACCTGGGGACTTTGTGTGTGACAAAGTCCTGACACATGTGCAAATCCCACTGATAAGCAATGGTGGGAGAGCGCTGGAGGTGGAGAAACCAGAGTGGCACCACTTCATTGCACGCTGTGCTGAGCGGCCACAGTGCTTACACTTACAGCCTCGCCCATGGAATTGCATCGTGGTAATAGGCAGGAATGCCTATCTAAATAACAATTTAAAAAGGCTGAAGTCTTCTTTGAATGACTGCAGCAAACAAATAGTATCTCACAATTACTTATCAAAGAATGATAAAATGCCAAACTTTCACTTTTTTAGCAGCACGATAACTTTTCTCCTTTCACATAAGTAGATGAGGATTTAAGGTTGTCTAGGAGGGAAATGCTTGTGAATTGGTGAAGTATTTTCTCTGGAGAATGACAGTAGGCAAGAGAGATAATGTAAGGAAGATGCAAATCAGGAAGATAGCAGACCAGCCAGCTTACTAGGGACTGCTTTGTTTCTGGCCGTGGGCCCCTTAAAGGGAGTTCCATCTGGTGATTAGCATCACTTTGGATTAAATTAATTGGATGTTCTCAATCCCTGGGCAGACACGCTAAGAATAAATCCAAAGACATTAGTTTCTTCATATGAAATGAGCAGGTGACATCTATGTGAACTATTCAAACAACTTAAACATCTTTTTCTTTATAAGGGGAGTTTCAAGTTCTGGTAAGTACAAGGTGATTTGAAATCTTTCTTTTGAAAATCATCTATGCTTTGCTAGTTTTACATATATCTGTATTCTAGTCTTAACCATTAAAGAGAATAAATGTTCCTAATAATTTTTGTCTTTTACTCAAATATGTCAGCAACCTTTGCAATAGGCTGATGTTGAAGCATAAGAGAGTTCAGGATTGGGAAACCAAGTTATTCTAGTTTATTCAAATACAACTAAGGCTTATTTTTTTCTGGTTATAGGAGCACCATAGAGTCAGTATGAAAATCTATGCAACACATTAAAGAAGAAGAAAGCTGCTTGTAATTCAACCATGCTGTGACTATCACAGTGAATAATTAGTGTATATTTTCTTTCTAGACCTCCCTTCCCTTACTCCCACCTGAGTTTGAGAATTTGTAAAATGAACTGATTTTTCTTACAACATCCAGTCTCTGAACAACCATAAGAATGAATGTTCTGAGTTTGTCAATTTTCCGGTTTGTTTGCTACTTCTTTCTGAATTGCCTGAATGCCTACTATGTGGTAGAAAATTAAATTTGAAATATAATTAGGGAAATGACAGGACATGCTTCTTGTAGATCTGTCCAGTGGGTCAGGGAGCAAAGGCAAGCCCTGTCGGTAGATGAAAATGTTTTGCTCTGAGCAGCACAGGGTTAAACGCGTTGTTCATTGAGACTGATGATGGCATAGACAAGCAGACCCTCAGTGGAACCCAGTGAACCAAAGGTTATTCAAAAGATCTGCTTCATCTTAAAAAGCAATGGAAGTGTTCATGATACCTCCATGAACAAACTTTAGGCAATGAAGAGGCTCTGCAGAGAAGAGGGGGAGATATTGGTGGCAAGCTGTGTGTCATTAGCCAGTTGCCTTGCCACTTCTAGGGAAGTTGTGGGGAGGAAAGCATGGGCCCTCTAGATTCTAGTTTCCTTTTCTTACCTTTTCCCACCTCCACTTCTCCTTCAGTCTAAACTTCTGGGAGAGGAATTAAACCATTCTAGGCTGCTTAGTTGGTTTGTGCCCTAGGTAATCCTTAAGTATATTACTGCCTTGTTCCAATTTCAGAGAGCATATACCTTGTTATAAAAAGGCATGTGAATAAGGGACTTTAAATAATGCAAAGACAAATTGGTAGAGTAGTTGAAGGAGGTTAAGAGTGAGAGGGAGGGGAGGAGGGAGGGCTGGGGAAGGAAAGAGTTCAAATAATACTACAGCAATATGTGAATGTATTATTATTATTATTTTTTTTTGCGGTACCGAGGATTGAACGCAGGGGCATTCTACCTCCGCGCTACACCCCTGGCCCTACTTTTTTATACTTTATTTTGAAACCGGGTCTCACAAAGTTGCGGAGGGCCTCACTAAGTAGAGAGAGAGAGAGAGAGACAGGGAGAGAGAGAGAGAGAGAGAGAGCGAGCTGAGGCTGGCCGCGAACCCGGATCCTCCGGTCTCCGCCTCCCAAAGTACTGGGATTACAAGCGTGCGCCACCACGCCCGTCTGTGAATGTATTATTATCTCATTGACTCGAGTGAGGAGTGGGGAGTGGAGTGGGATATGAAGGGAAATACACAAAGAGCTGTGTGCATGTATGTTTTTAACACACGAAACCTCACCATGATGTGTAATTGCAATGCACCAATAAATTATTAAAAAAAAGAAAAATTGCATGTGAAGAGATATGGTTTAATTTTCATCCAAATTCTGATTACTTTTAAAAACCAATGGAGATAGCTGGGCATGGTGGTGCACGCTTGTAATTCTAGTACTTGGGAGGCTGAGACCAGAGGGTCCGGGTTCGCGGCCAGCCTCAGCTACTTAGTGAGGCCCTCTACAACTTAGTGAGACCCTGTTTCGAAATAAAGAATAAAAAATAGGGCTGGGGGTGTAGCTCAGAGGTAGAATGTCCCTGGGTTCGATCCCCAGCACCACACCGCAAACAAACAAATAAACAAACAATGGAGAAAGGAGCACAGTTAACACAGGAGAACTTAAAGCACGGAGGGCTGGTATCTCAGTTACGTAGGGGCCACTGTACTGTTAGGACATAGTCACTGTGGCCCAGGGGTTATTCATGGGCTCTGGCTAGATGCCGCAGTCTTCGTGCCTTCTTCTTGGAGGCATAGGCATAATCCTTCCCATGCCGAGGCATCTGGCATCTCAGCTTCACATGGTTTTGCTCTGGAAATTGCTCTCTCTTCTCACTCCTATCCCCGATTCCTTGGGCTGGGCCAGGCGTCCCTCCTTGAATATTCTCTTAGTACTCTGACCCATCCCCAACTGTGCTCTTGAATTGCTCTGTGAGTTTCCTTGGGCTTTGGGAGATGTACGTGATTATGTCAGGGCAAAAGTTCACCCACTTTCTCGGGAAGGCACTTGGTGTGCGCCCTCCTCTCCGTTGATGACACTGTGCACCACATGGACACAGATCCTTTTATTCAATAATAAGATCGACTCTTCTTCATGGTCTGTGTTTTCCACCCAAGGCCCACCTCACCATGTGCTCATATGCAAATCTCAACACTGCCTAAAACTTTCTCTAGGGACTTTAGGAGTTTCCAATGATTTTTTTTGGGGGGGGGAAGGATTTGCTTTTATTTATTTATTTATTTTTTAACGTGCTTTTATTGGTGCATTGGAGTCTTACATCGCAATGAATATCTATTTGATGTTAACATACATGCACACAGCTCTTAGTGCCCCCCGTCTCCCCCCACCCATATGGAGTACCAAGAATGATGTTGGTATATTTTCACATGTACATATTATTTATGATAGTAATTCCATTAATTCCCTTTTTTCTTGCCCTCCCCCTTCCCTTGTACCACTTCCCTTGTTCCGCTGAGGGTTCTCCATTATCAACCAGAGTCCCTTGTGTGACCCTACTACTCCTTAGGTTGCGCATATTAATGAAAACATATGTCCCTTCTTTTTTTGTGATTGACTGATCTCGCTTAACATAATGTTCTCCAGGTCCTTCCACTTTCTTGCAAATGA
>PVJS01017068.1:0-36659 GCA_004027185.1 Glis glis | reverse complement strand
AATAATAATAATAATAATAATAAAATAAAGAGCAAGAAACCTTCACACATGTCTGTGTTATTTGATGTTCTGAATTCAGGATGTTTTGACGCTCTTTTCGTTTTCGGAATTCTAGAGCCCTGATCCATCACTCACCTTTAGCGTCAAGACACATGACAGAATCTATTATATGGTGGCCCCATCACCGGAAGCCATGCGGATCTGGATGGATGTGATAGTGACCGGGGCAGAAGGCTACACTCACTTCATGTTGTAGTGAACAGAAGCAACAATCCACTTCAGGGCAGACTGCAATACTCTCTTCCAAGAATGAAGCCATATTCAGTCTCAGATGAAAAGACCCCGAAACTTGTCCCTTTAACTGTGTACACGCAGAATGTTGGTATTGAGAAGTCTTTTGTAAAAAAGAAAGAAGGGGTTTTGATCCAAAGTTTGATCATCGATAGCAAAAGAATTGAAGCTCCTACAAGAAAGAAACACTATTTTGACAAATACCATCATTTATATGAACATTTCTTATAAACTATTTTTTTATCAGTTGTTGATTTTGGTGGCATAAACTTAACAGTTTACAAAATGTCTGTATATATGTACATGGAAATACGGAATTATTTTAGGTCTCAAATCATTGCCATTGATATTGTAATCAACTAACTGACTTTTTTAAGAAAATAGCATTTTATAAATACAAGCAAATAAGAGCTTGGAGGGGAATATGTTTTAGAAATTTTGCCTTAATTTTTAAGTCCTGCACCAAAACCAAAGGCTTGGCATGTCTTTTGTTTAACTGTAGTACTTTCAAGAAATGAACTGCATTTAATGTGACTGTATAATTTAGAAAGAAATTTTGAATCCATCAAGTGCCCAAGGAAATTGGGTTCACACTGTCACCACCATTATAAGCTACTGTATATATTTAGTAAACTACTTTTTGTAAAAGAAGAAAGAAGCTGTGTGTTTCAGGGGGAAAAAAGCCATCATAGATAACATTGTCACATTGGGCAATTTTTACAAAAAGAGAATATTTGGTGTTAGGAGCTTGTTTTGCTGAAGATTTCTCCATTCCTAGTGCTGAGAATGAAGGCCACCAGTATCCAGTTTCCTTTAGATTGTCTGATTTCTCTTTGTTGTGGAGAACACCTGCTAATTGCCCTCACATGACATAACTATGAAATCACAGCTCTGTTTGCACCAAAGAACAGAACAATTAAAATATATATTTGTAGAAGTGGCTTAGTTCTATAAAAAGGCAAGTGAAGTTCAACTTAACATTCTCTATAATATTTTATTATGTATTTTTTATAATTAGCCTTTTTTAGAGTTAAATTAATTTTTTGAATGAAATGACTTCAGGCAAGTCTCTTTTATAATGGTTTTTCAAATGCCATTTATTCTAGTTTTCCATGTTGTGTGTTTGTAAGTATATGAATGTACTCTTTCCTAAAACATGGCCAATAAATAGAGGTAGAAAGTAGTGACATTACTTACAAGGTGAAATGATTAGGTTAGAAATGTCTATAAAACTTTGTCAGGCCTGACTGGGTACATTTTTTAAAAAATTTGCAGTGTGGTTTGTATACATGTATACATGTTGCCAATAATAAGATTTTGCAACTGGATGTCACAAGATTTTACTTGAACAATGAAGGACAAAAATCATGATTATAAGAGATATTTTTAACGTCTGAATTTTCAGAGATCAGCCTTAAACTCTGCTATGATCTAAGAGAATGAGATGCAATTGCTAAGATTTTGTTAGATAATGTAAAGATGCAACTTTTCTGTACTGTACTCTCTCCATAGGATCATAAGGGTATTCTAATTAACTTGCATGATGTAAACCTTTTAAATGTATGTGTTAAATATATTGAGTTTGGATTAAAATATTGACCTGATTTCACATTTGAGAGTAAACTCCTCTCTCACTGGGAAGTTTTCTATCTGTAATATGATGGAGGATGGATTGATCAGCAAAAGTCAATTGTAAAATCCACAGATTGTTTTGTGATAACATCAATGATTTACAGTCTATAGTAATCCAAAATATCCCTAGTCACATTCCTATTGCTTACAAAATGAGATGAACCTTGAAAAAAATCTAACATCTTATTGTTACCTTTTTGGATTTATGTTACTACTGGGGATTGCAAGAACTATGTTTACTTATCCTTCTATTCAATAGGAAAAATGCAAATGTGAAGTAAAACTTTGAGGTTTTACTTGGTGGGAACATCAAGCAAACTAAGATAGCAGATTCCTAAAAGAAAGACTGCGCTGAACAATATGTCCTTTTCTCTCTTTGTATGTGGATGGAGGCAACACTGACAGTAGATGCTCAGAGTGGAAATAAATCGGTGTATTAAAAGCCCATCTCTGCCTATACAAGTATTTTCACTTGTCATAATACTTTTGATGCCCCTGCTTTTGATAAGAATAGACTGATAAGAATAGATTAAGATGATCAATAGGTCTGTGTTCTTCTGTGCAGTGCTTTCCCCAATGTGATAAGTAGATTTTTCAGTTTGCCACATATAAAATGCAAGAAGACCCACAAAAATAAAGGGAAAAGAAAAGGAGAGGGATGACTGAGAATATTTGCAATTATCCAAAAGCAAAAGGAGCCAGTTTTGTTAAGATAAAAGGGATGGTGAGGTGACATTTCTTGGGCATCACCTTTGTGCTTCAGTTCCCATACAACAAGCTTAATAGAAAACTGGCAGAATCGCTCAACATCCTGTGGCGTGTGTCCTGAAATCAAGTTCTTATATTATGCCTTCCTGTTTGAGAGACATTACATCTCTCAAGAAAGAGATCTATTCAGTCTTTATCCAACGTTTCCAGTGTGTTCCAGCAGGACAGGTTCTCAAGACTCCAAAGACATGCTGGGTTCACTGAACAGCCTTTGCCTTTAACTGTGGCACCAATCACTGCTCCAAAATTTACTATCAGGATAGTAAAACGGTTTTACCCAAAGTATCATACCAGCCACAGTAACTTTGAGGCAGAAAAGATACTAGAGAAGGCCTTACTGGTTGATGCTCGAGGCCTTCAAGAATTACTTTGAAGGATGTCAAAGTTAAAGTCCAGAAACACTTGAATCACAATTTAATCAACTTATTGTCCACTCATTTTTTTGTTTGTTTGTTTGCCTTTAAAAATGGTGCTGTGGCACCTGTAATCCCAGTACTTGCGAGGCTGAGACAGGAGAATCAAAGGTTTGAGGTCAGCCTCAGCAACGTAGTCAGACACTCAAAAACTGAGTGAAAACCTGTTTCAAAATAAAACGGACTGGGGATATAGCTCAGTGGTAGAGCACCCATGGTTTCAATCCTCACTAGCAAAACAAAACAAAACAAAACAAAAAAGGATGTGGTGGTAGATAAAAGACATCCTTATGGACTTTGTTTTCAATAAGGCAGTCACAAAGGGGAGGGCACTGAGTCAAAGGGCACTGAAAACAATGCATATTTTAAATTGTAACAAATGTGGCCAGAATACTTGACAAAATTTTAGCATTTCACCTTCCTGGCAACCATACATGAACGACAGTTCCCAGCATCTTTGCCAATAGATGCTCTTCTGGGTTTTTGCAAAACTGATGGGTGGAAAAAAATGGCATGCTATTTTTTAAATTCAGATTTTTCAATTAGTGAGGAATCATATTTACTTATATTAACTGCCTATTCATAGCTGTTGGCCAATTTTATTGAGATATTTTAATTTCTAGTAGTAAACTGAATATAATTAATGTGTTTATGCTGCAAAGTCTACTTTTCTAGTTTCTCACTTGACTTATGGTATCCTTTGCCATTAAAAATGCTTAAAATCGTAAGCAATCAAAAGTATTTTTGTATAATTTGTGAATTTCAAATACTGATTTTAAAGTTCCCTTCTATTCCTGGATTATAAAATATTATAAAATGTATACAATCTCGGTTTTATTCTTCCGTTTATCTATCTATTACAATTGGTTTGTCCATATAGCAAAAGGCATAATTGCTGTCTTGCAGGATAATTCAATCATTCGGTATTCGGGCACACTAAGAAACAACAGAAACTGCGAATTGAAAAGGGGCCGGGAAGCAGAGGAGAGCCGACTTCACTCCGGGAATGACAGGTGAAGTTAGGGGGGCGCCCGGAAGCATTTCCGACCCAGGTTAAACTGTCAGGGTCACGGGACGTGGATGCAGCCGCTCTAGCCTTTTCTTTGTGTTTCTGCTCGCTTGGGTTCTCCGGATGATTACAGGGTTTCCTATTTAGGAACGTTAGACTAGGTTACTCTCCGAACTCCCAGCAGCCAGCTACAAAGGCAGCCTCCCGAAGTCGCTCAAAATATTCCAAACCGTCGCAGGAAAGCTTCCCCGAGAGGAGAAACGCCAGCCCAGCAGTGAAAGAGCGGCCGGAAGACCGCCGCTCTACGCATGCGCGCTCCCCACGCGCGTTCAGATCCGGCGCAGCGCGTCTACCCGGTTCCGCCTCCAGCGGACGGCGCATGCGCAGCTTCGGAACTCTGCGTCGCGCGTGTTTCTGACGACGCTGCGGGGCGCGGGGGCAGCTGGGAAGATGGCGGGCGTGGGCTTGGCCGCTGTGGCCGCTTGGGCACCTAGTAGGAGCTGGGGCTGGGCCGCTGTCTGCTTCGGCCCCCACCGTAGCCTCAGCGCGTTACTCGCGCGGAAGTCCGAGCGGGCGCCCCGGTGGCTCCCAGGTCAGTGTCCGAAAGGCGGGAGTGAGATGCGCTCCTTCGAACCCCGCGTTCCGTCATTTCCTGTGCAGTGCGTTTGGGGCGCTCCATTCAAAAGTGCTCCTCCTCTCCCCTCTTAGCATTCCAGGTCCAGGCACTTGTACAGTTCTGGTGAAGGCTGTAAGGAGAGCTCTGCTGCAGCCTCGAGTATTCTCGGAAGCCCAGGTCTTTGCTGGCGTTTTACGCTCTACAATTTAAGGAGCTCCTGGCTTCTCGTTGCCTGCCTTTTCTGCATTAAACGCCAACACCAGGAAAAATTAAATTGCGTTTAATGCACTTGTTTATTAGTTGCTTCTAGGGTTTTGCAGATTGTTATTCTCTAAAATGCTTAGACTTGCCCTCCCTCGACTGGAAGAAATTTAGAATATGAGGCATGTATTTTATTTAAAAGTGTAGATGTCCATTCTTTCTTTCTCTCCTTCCCTCCCTCCCTTCCTTCCATTCTTGTACAGGGACATTCTACTTCCAAGCTATACCCCCAGCAGGGTTTCGCTAAGTTGCTGAGGCTGCCTTCGACCCTGCAATCCTCCTGTCTCAGCATTACAGGTGTGCGCCACCACGTCCAATTTAGATGTCTTCTTTAAGCCTAATGTCTAGTAGTGTCTTCTTCATGCTCTCCTTAGCTAAAGAACCATAATCGTTGTTATACCAAGGAAACTAGTATTTCGACTAAAAGAGAACCTTGTGCATATGTGTATATATGTCTTTGAATTGTATCTTTTGTGTAATTTTCACACCTTGCCATGCAGCTGTCAGATGCACGGTACCTGGAATGGTAATGTCATTGCAGAGACCCTTGGTTTCCAATTAAAAATTTTTAACTTATACAACCAGTTTAACTTATATTTAATTGTACACAACCAAAAGTGTGTTATGTATAAATACTCCCAGCAAAGTATAGTATGCTAGTTCATTAAGAATAAAATATTCTTTCATCTATTTAGCAACTATTCATTGAACATTTATGCACCAGGCATTTCGTAATCCTTTTGGTACAAAGATGCTTTATGGATATAATGTTAAGAGTCTGCTACTTATAACTTCCCAACATTAAATAAGTTGTAATTGTCTTGGGGAAATCCCTGTGTTAAAAGGTAGTAACTGAGGCCGGGCGTGGTGGCGCAAGCTTGTAATCCCAGTATTTTGGGAGGCGGAGACCAGAGGATCTGGGTTCGCGGCCAGCCTCAGCGCTCTCTCTCTCTCTCTCTCTCTCTCTCTCTCTCTCTGTTTCTCTCTCTCTGTTTCTCTCTCTCTACTTAGTGAGGCCCTCCGCAACTTCGTGAGACCCGGTTTCAAAATAAAGTATAAAAAAAATAGGGCTGGGGGTGTAGCGCGGAGGTAGAACGCCCCTGTGTTCAATCCCTAGTACCGCAAAAAAAAAAAAAAAGGTAGTAACTGGAAAACAAGACAATTTTTGAGTGCTTAACTGAGGAAATGGGAAATGAACATTGTTGCTGATACAATCTGTTGGCCAACATAACTGGCCCCTTACTAGCCCTATTTTTTACCCACAGTTTTAAATTTGGCATATTTCTCTATACTCTGAAACAAACTTACGTGTAAAAGGGATAGTGTTAAGGCCTTGAATTAAGTTTTGAAAAAAATCAACTTCACAAATCCAAAATGAGGAAAACCTTAGCATCACACATGGAAGAGATTGAGAAGTTTTCACTAGCCACAAGAATGTGGAAGAAGGCTCCATTTAATATAAAGGAGATTTGTTAGTCTAGAAAAACACTATCAGGATATATGCAAGCATAATGGCTTTGGAGGTAGATAGTGGGATTTGTTTTTTTTTTAATATTACATCTTTCTACCCTTTTTTTTAAAAAAAGAACATCTATTGATTGTGTAGTAGGGGAAATTTTTTTAAAACACTGAAATGGAGTTACCTTGTTAAGGTTCGTCATTTGTACTATTGTACTTAAGTTACCCCAAGGTCTGTGTGTACTATTCACAAAAGGCCAAACCAGCACAAATAAACTGATAGCAGAGGTCTATGAGAAACTTTTTCCCAAAAGCAATAATGTATGTTATTCAAGGTTATTTGTAAAGAAATTGCTCCTTGAACCCACCTTAGCCAATACAAAATTATGATAGTCTGTTACCGTGGCCCATGATTTCATGAGTCGAGTGGGTGAGTAGGAGTCTTTAATAAAAGGAGTACAGCACTTCTCCTCGAAGCAATTTTTCAAAGACAGACCAACCTATTTTTCCCTATCCATCCCCAAAAAAGTAGATGATGTGAAACTCCTTAAAAAATAAAGAAGACAAAAATCTCATAATAGAGGGCTCATACTACTGTAGTTAAAACTGAATGTTGATTGATACTTTTAGTATAGACGATATAGCAGCAACAGGAAAATGTGAGTTAAGAAAGTTAAGATTACCCACACCTGTAATCCCAGTACTTGGGAGTTTGAGGATTGCAGGTTCAAGGACAGCCTCAATATCTTAGGCCATTTTTCAAAATTAAGAAAAAATACATAAAAGGGCTGGGGAATAGCTTGGAGGTAGAATGCCCCTGGGTTCAATCCCTGGTACTGGGGGCGGGGGGAGTTAAGATTGAAAATATGTATGATTTTTCCAAAAACTGTATTTTCAAACTATAATTTATGTTTTGTGTACTTTGTTTAGCTTGCAGACAAAAGACATCATACTCTTTCCTTAATCGACCAAACCTCCCAAAGCTGGCTTATAAGAGTCTAAAAGGCAAAAGCCCAGGAATTATCTTCATCCCTGGCTATCTTTCTAATATGAATGGTACAAAAGCATTGGCGATTGAGGAGTTTTGCAAATCTCTAGGTCACGCCTATATAAGGTAGGAACAACACATTTCAGAGATGATATTGCAACTATTTAGCATGGCAGTAGAGAATCACTTCTGCTCTTACCAATTAAAATAAATGCCAGCATTTTATAGATTAATTTATTTTAATGGTCTGTAAATTTAGGGTCATTGTAAAAGCAACCTTTAAAAGACCCTTTTTAAAATTCTTTGTGCCATCTGACAATACTGGCGGGAAAGGATATCTTAAGTAATTACTAAGCTCTTTAGATAGAATAATCTATGACAAAAACAGGTATACTGGTTGGCTTTCTTGTAATCTCTTGAAATTATATTGTAGTTTTCCGCTGGAGACAGGATTTATTTGACTACTGTTTATTACCTTCTAAAATATGTATTTAGGGATTAGGATGTAATTCATTGGTAAAAGTGCATGTTTAGCATGTGCAAGGCCCTGGGTTAGGTCCTCAGCACCACCACACATACACACAAAAGTATTTGAAAGTAATATATGTATTTTAAAGTATTATAAAATTCATATTTCCTATTTCTCTTCCTCTTCACTCCTGTAATCTTAATATTTGTGAACATAAGTAGGGATTGATGGTGTTTAAAGCTTAATTTTATATTTCCTAACTCTTCATATCAACAATTATAATACTAAAATAACTTGTTCACTTTGTTGTTAAATTTATCTCTAACAGTCATTTATTTAGTGTCCAATTTGCTAGAAGACAGAATTTAATTTAGTAGAAAGAGCATTGGCCTGGAATTCAAGAACTGTGGGTTTTAGAATAAATTCTATCAGCCGGGCGTGGTGGCGCACGCTTGTAATCCCAGTACTTTGGGAGGCAGAGACCGGAGGATCCGGGTTTGCGGCCAGCCTCAGTTCTCTCTCTCTCTCTCTCTCTCTCTCTCTCTCTCTCTCTCTCTACCTAAGGAGGCCCTCCACAACTTCGTGAGACCCGGTTTCAAAATAAAGTATAAAAAAAAAATAGGGCCGGGGGTGTAGCGCGAAGGTTCGCCCCTGGGTTCAATCCCCGGTACCGCAAAAAAAAAAAAGAATAAATTCTCTCAATATCTATAACAAGATAAGTCAGTTAAAAAATATTGGGCCTCATTTTGTCATCCAAAAAAAGGTGATTAAGCTAACGATAATTTCCAGGTTTTTTTTTTCTAGCACTAACTGCCTAAAAATCTGTCTAAATTTTTAGAGTAATCAATAAGTAAATGCCAACATTTTACAGATTAATCTAGTGGTCTGTAAACTTTTACTCATTCAATACTCATTCAATAATACTTATTCACTAATACTCATTCAATAGTCCTACAAAATATAGTTATATATGAAACTTTTAGACATCTGTTCCATATATTGCAGAAATTATGTCAGTCATGGATTTAGCCTTATTCTATCAAATTAACAGAATTATTTCATTTTCATGCTCATAACTTTTAGAATCACTTCTGAGTTAACTGTTATTCTGAAGACTGGAGTATGCTTTGAAGATAGACTCTCTAACACTATACTGAGTGGTGAATAATATACTAAGAATTATAAAACATTGTACTTGTCCTTAAGGAACTTTCAGTCAGGGTGGAGAAAGTACAGATGAGAAACTAGGCAGAAAAGTTCATCAGAATGTGGTTAGGTGTCAAAAGAGCAGTACACTTAATTACATAAGATGAGAAAAAGAAAACAGGATTCAAATGGATAAAAAAGACCTCATTAATGGAACACTGAAGAATAGTTAAGTTTTGTGTAGGAGGGAAGTTCTATCTAGGGAGGGAGAATACCCTGAACAGAGAATCATAATACCAGAAATATTGCTATTACTCTTTTGTCCTCCAAAGAATTTGAATCAAGAAGTCACCATTTTACTGGCTCTTGAATTTCAGCTAAGACTATGAGCGCTATCACTAGTCTCCCTATAAAATGTAATGTGGATTTTCTGCATTTTGTATGCTACATAAGTATAATTTATAAAGTATAGCCCCTTCACTATAAACTTTTAAGATGATCAACTTCCTTTTTATTATTTGCCCTTATCAAACTTCATTACAGTCTAATCACTGTTAAGTATTGATTGCATTTTAATTTATTCTAAGAGGTTTTATCTTTTATTTACATATTTTCCAGTTTCCAATTTACTTTCTTTGTAATTTTTGCTATAAAATTTAGATCTTAAGTGATGAAATGGTTAGTTTATTATATAAGAAGTGGTACATATGGCCATTTGAAAATGGATTGTTAATGTCTTATCACCTTGCCTAAAATAAAATTGAGTCAGAGCTCAGGAATATAACACTTGCATTTCAGGATGGTATTCTCATAATTCTAATAGTATTTTTAGTTTGGGACTGTGTACCTGGTGAATTGAGGCTGCTAGAATAGAGTTGCATTACTGTTTAAAAGTCTTAAAAATAGTGTTTGAATTAGTATCCTATCTCTGTATTAGGCTCAGCGAAAGTAAACCATATATATATATATTTTTTTACTTGTAACCTGTTAGCATTACTAAATGTTTATTTTACACTGGCATACCTTGATTTATTGCACTTTGCTTTTTTGCACATGGATACTGAATCTTTTACAAGTTGAAAGTTTATGTCAACTCTGCATCAAGCAAGTATATTGGCACCATTTTCCAATAGCTCAGATGATCGTTTTTAGGAATTTTTAGCAATATAGTATTTTTTAATCAAGGTATGTACTTTCTGTTAGACTAATATGCTATTGCATACTTATTAGACCACAGTATAGTGTAAACATAACTTATATGCACTGGGAAACCAGAAAATCATGTTACTCTCTTTATTGTAACACTTGCTTTTTTGTGGTAGTCTGGAATTGAACCTGCAATATCTCCAAGGTATGCCTGTATTTTCCTTCATGAGGAGCTCTACAAGTATTTTGTCTCATCACCATATATTTGGAAGGCAGTTATAAAAGATGCAGCATGTAAAAGATGCCCACCAAGGTGGGGAGAAGGAAACCCACTGGTCTCTTTCTCCTGTCTTCTTCGTCTTCTCCTTACTCTGGACTGAGAAGGGAACAATAATTGTGATTTAGACTACAGCAGCAGTCTTGTTCAGATTTCCTAAGGATATAAAATCATTTTACTTCAAACCTAAAGAAAATTTTTATTTCTTCTTCCATCACTTATAAATTCCTTATCTGTGAGGATCACATATCTATTCTTTCATATACCCTAAAAACATTGGGATTCATTAGTTTTCACTACATCTTAATAATCAGAAGAGCAAGAAAGCTTCAGTATTTGAATAATTTTTTACTTTTATTTTCCATTTTTATTCGTTTAGGCAGACATTGTTATCCTCAGTGTGTGAAGTTTCCATGCTTAACCACTTTGAAGAATGCAGAGACAAAAATAAGTTAATAATATTTCCCCTTCAGGATCTTCCCTTCTCCCAGGAATGAATACACACGTACACGAATACACACACCCACACACACACACACACACACACACACACACCACAACACATGCTTTCTCACTCGCTTGCTCTCACACTTTTTCTCGCTCTCATTCTCTGAGAGAGCAGGATATAATAAATTGTGACTGATAAACATAAATTGTATGGAAGTTTCATAAGGGACAGATTTTTGCAACCTATCTAGGATGCCTTTCCACCAAAAAGGTTCATTTTGGTGGGATCTCAGACTAGCATCTGAGAAAGGATGTTAGTGAAGAAGGTGACAGGAGAATGTATTCCAGGTGAAGGAAACAAGAGGGTATGTCAGTCAGAAACAAGAAAACATAGTGTCTACTTTGAAAGCAGCAAATTGATCCATGTGGCTAAAGCTGTAGTTTCCTGTGATGAAGTAATAAAAAATAAAAGTTAAATCTGAGATGACCAGAATATAATGCTCTTAAACAGTAGGCCAAAGCACTACATTTTTATATTGTGTCACAGGGAGTCATTGATGGTAATGCCATATCAATGTAGTGTTCAAGAAAAAAAAACAGCCCCCTCCCCAGTGGATCCATTAGGAGATAGTCATAGACACAGGAGATTACTGTCAGAGTCTAGGTTTAAGAGTACAAAGATGTGCACCACGATACCAGTCTTTCCAAAGTGCAAATAAAGGGACAAATGAGAGAAGAAAGAATGAGCAATGATGGTATGGGGTAGGCAGAGTCCTGTACCCAGAAAAAGCAAATGAATAAACAGTCTGCCCTTGAGGAAATGGCATTCTAGTTAAGAGGAGACAAATACTTAAAACTTTATTGCAAGCTGGGCGTGGTGGCACACACCTGTAATCCCAGTACTTGGGAGGCTAAGACAGGAGGGCTGCAGATTCCAGGCCAACCTCAGCAACTTAGCTAGGCTCTCAGCAACTTAGTGAGACCTTGTTTCAAAATAAAAAATAAAATAGGCTGGGGGTCTAGCTCAAAGTATAACACCCCTAGGTTCAATCCCCAGTACCACACACACACATACAAACTTGTGCAACATATAGCATGTAAAATGTTGAGTACATACTAAAGAAAGTGACTGGTACTAAATGGGCAAGGTTTGCCAGAGGAGGTGATATGACTTGAAGGATGACGTATTGGAGTATGGGCAGGAAAGGAAGGCATTGTAGGCAGTAGAACTGCATGCAAAGGCTCAGTGTTAAGAAAGGACTTATCTGGGAATTGAGAATAGTTCACCATGATTAGGATTTAGGGTAAGCTCTGGGTTTGGTATGATACTTCAGGATTTATTGAATTGGGACCTTGAAGGAGGCGTAAAATTCACAGGTCATATACACTTTGAGCCTGGATTCCTAGGAAGTTGGAAGGGAAAATGGAGGGTTCATGATGGTGAATTTGGCCTCCTTCCCCACCATTAATTCAACAAATGTATATTGAATACTTTCCACTTGCAAGGTACTGATTTAGACATTGGAAAGGAATAGGAAAGAAAAGAAAGTGTGTGCCCCCTTGGAGCTTCCATTCTAGTGTGGGAGACAGGCCACAAATAATCAAATGTCTTACATGTCAAGTAGTAATAAGTGCCATAAAGAAAATCAAACGGAGTAAGGAAATACAGAATGATGGAAGAAGCACAGTTTTAATGGTTGAATGGCCAGAGAAGGCTTTTCTGGGAGTGTAGTATTTGAGCCAAAGGCCTGAATCAAGTGAGGGAGCAATCCAGTGGCTGCCTGGAGATAGAGTTTACCACGTAGTGGGAAAGGCTGGTGAGGCGGGAAGAAGGAAAGTGAGTAGAGTTGGGAGGGAGAAAGAAAGCGAACAGTAAAAAATGAGATCAAAGAAGTGATTGGGGCCAAAGTATGGAAAGGACTTTGGATTTTATTAAAGATGATAGAACACCTTTGGAGGGTTTGTGCATGACATGGTATTTGTTTTAAAAGGATCTTTTAAAAGGATCACTCTGACTACTATGTGAAAAATAGAAATGCAAGCCAGAAATAGAAACAAAGAAACTTATGAGGAGATTGTCATATTAGTCCAGTTGAGAGATGATGATGACTTGGACCAGGCTGGTAGCAGTGCAGCAGGTAAGAAGGTGACTGGTTATGTGGGAAGCCGAGACCAGAGGATCCAGGTTCATGGCCAGCCTCAGCTACTTAGTGAGGCCCTCCGCAACTTAGTGAGACTCTGTTTCAAAATAAAGAATAAAAAATAGGGCTGGGGGTGAAGCTCAGAGGTAGAATTCCCCTGGGTTCTATCCCCAGTTCTGCCAAAAAAAAAAAAAAGTGACTGGTTATGAAGATGTTTGAAGGTTAAGCCAATAGGATTTGCTAAATAAATATTGACCAGTATTTTACTATATTTTAGGAATTACAATAATGAGGAGTGCGCTTTCTTAAAAATCAAAGAGCAAATATATATAATATAAATAAACATTTAGGTAATATATATTTTTTTCCTTTTTCCAGGTTTGATTACTCAGGAGTTGGAAATTCAGGTGGTAACTTAGAAGAATGCACAGTGGGGAAATGGAGAAAAGATATTCTTTCTATAATTGATGACGTAGCTGTAGGACCACAGGTGACTGAAATGTGATAATTATTGAGTATAGCCTCATAATACTTGAGCTGCTTCATTTAATAGTTTAAATGTTTAACAATCAATTTTTATTATTTGTTCTATCATTTTCACTTTCCAGTAAAAAGGGAATTTACTTTTCATTGTACACATTTTATTTTCGTAATTTATACTATAGACCCAATAGTTTTACAAAAAGTTAATTGTAATTGAATTTTACTTTGTGCCAAATATTAAAAATCTGGGAGTTACATGGACATGAAAGAAAAATGTACATACATTTCTATTAAACTATGCATTCCCCTTACAAAAGAAAAATGAATTCCTCTTTTAACTTATACATATTTTCCTTTTTAGGTACTGGTTGGCTCTAGCTTTGGTGGGTGGCTTATGCTTCATGCTGCAATTGCACGGCCAGAGAAGGTCGTGGCTCTCATTGGTGTAGCTACAGCTGCAGATGGCCTAGTGACACGATTCAATCAGCTTCCTGTTGAAGTAAGTTACAAGTCACTTTGGCAAACCCCAAAGATATACTTCCTATCATTCTTCTGCTTTCTCTTTCTTTGAATATCTGTTTATGAGTCCTTTGATTTATTATGCTGGCCCATCCTTGATCTTAACCGCCTTTTTGTACACAGTCTACTGAATTGAACTGTTTGGCATCTTTCTTAAGGTTTCCTTTTTTTCACACTCCCTTCAAATTAGTCTTCCAAATAATGAGCCACATTAATAATGAAATCACACTTTGCAGTTATTAATCACATTTACTTATTTGCATCACACATCATGATCTCTCTTTGTACCTCTTATTCTGACTTTGTGGCATCTGGACAAAAGTAGCTATTCTGATGACCTTGTTGGACTGATCAGCTGTGAAGCAGCTAAAGCAGCCTTAGAGCCTTCAGGCAGACATTATCAGTCAGAGCCAGCACCCAGGAGATAAAATTGTCACTCTGGCTTGGTTACTTAGTATTTTTCAGTATTAGCATGCTCTTCAGCAAATCATGATAGAAATAAGGATTCTGAAATAACTGGGAGGGTAATTAGCTTATTATGTTCTTGGCCATGTGTTTAAGCATTTCAGTTGTCTACAATGATAAATAATGAGTAATAGCTATTATTTTTGTGTATTTTTGTTTTGTAATCAGTTGAATTCCCCATGAGCCCCCCACACACACACTAAAGGTCAAATTTCACCTGTGGCACTAAGTTCCTGGCAGGCTTGAGGCATAGAAATTAAAGAAAGAAAACAGTCTAGAGTAGTGGTTCAAAAATATGGTCCTCTGGACAGCAGATCAGTATCATCTCAGAACTTGTTAGAAATGCAATTTTTTTTTTTTTTTGCAGTACTGGGAATTGAACCCAGGGGCATTTTACCTCCGAACTACACCCCCAGCCCTATTTTTTATTCTTTATTTTGAAACAGGGTCTCACTAAGTTGCAGAGGGCCTCACTAAGTAGCTAAGGCTGGCCACCTGGAGTCTCAGCCTCCCAAGTACTGGGATTACAAGCATGCACCTCCACGGTTTAAAAATACAAATTTTTGAGCTTTACCCTTAATTAGACATTGGGGTGGCTGGCGTAGTAATCTGTGTTTTCACAAGCTCCCCCAGATAAAGTGTGAGAACTACTGCATACAGGAAGAGGAAGGAAGTAGAAAAGAAGTATGTAATGTTGAAGAGTAGAATGTCAGCGACTCTTGCCTCAAGTTTTGCATTGAAACCTTCATGTATTTTTTTTGTGTGTGTGGTACCAGGGATTGAACCCAGGGGCATTTTACCTCCGAGCTACACCCCCAGCCCTATTTTTTTTATTCTTTATTTTGAAACAGGGTCCCACTAAATTGCAGAGGGCCTCACTAAGTACCTAAGGCAGGCCGCGAACCTGCAATCCACCTGTCTCAGCCTCCCAAGTACTGGGATTACATGCCTGTGCCACCATGCCTGGCTATATATCATCTATTTTAAGCGTATTCTTAGTTCATGTTGTTTTTCTCCGTTCCTTAGAAAATAGCATTGTCTACATGGTCAGAGTTCCCATATTTTTCTATCTAGGCTAAAATTATGAAACTGGTCCTTTTTGCATTTATCTTCTATTTCTGAAATTGTCACTTTTTTTAACTCATACATAGTTGCTCAGTTCTCATGCTTTTCCTGCGATTGTGTGTGTGTGTGTGTGTGTGTGTGTGTATCTAAACTTTAGACCTCTTGCTTCATTTTCTTGACTCTAATACAGTGCTTCTCATGATAAGACATTATCTCAAGGATGTGGCAGATTGAAAACGAGTTGCTTAACCACTGGTAAATGAAAATGTTTCTGCATGTGTGTATCCACATCACTCAGCATGAGGATACGGTAGATATTCCTAAGCTACTGAGAAGACCTATATAGTCTGCAAATCAGGGCATGTATTTGCTAATTCTAAATCAGATAAGCAAGCAGCTGTTAACTTAAAAGCATGCCTAAGGAAAGAGCAAGGCCACTGGGACTGCTGTCTCTTCTCCACACAAACAGCCAGCCCTAGCTATGTCAAGGGAGCAGGAGGGAATTTTATATCTTTTATAACCTTGGGAAGATTAAGCCCAGCATTTTCATTGTTTGACTAGGAACTCAAGGCAAATTCTCCCAACTGACCAATAATTACTTCCTCCTCTATACACTAGAGGGACTCAGGATGCACAGCTGTTTGCAGTCTAAGCTTTTGAAAACTACATGGCCTTAATGCAATTTCTTTTTGGTATAAACTTACATATACCACACATTTTCTTTGGTTTTTTTTTTTTTGCTATTTCTAAACTTTTATTTTTATTTTTGAGAGTTTGTTCCACAAATGAACCACATTCATTTAATTCAATGGTAGATAACAGCTAGTTGGAAATCAGAGATGCTTAAAATGAAACTGTTGTTAAATCATTGTCTTAGTAATTAGCCTAGCTTCCACATCAGCTAATAACCAATGGAACTAAATTTTAATTTCCGAAATATACAAATTGAAGAACAGGCTTGCTTGACGATAACTGAATATCATTTTTCCTTTAAATATTGTTTTAGTACAGAGAAACCCCATGATATTAATATAGATTAATACAGATTTGTACATTTCATACTTTTCAAATCGTTTGAGAAGCATAGCTTTCAGATATTATATACAGATAAACCTTTATGCTCAATGATGCTCAGTGGAAGGATCTAATAATATAAAATGGTTAAGTTACTTTAAATTGATCATAGTAGACTATTATGCACTCTTTTAAAACTTTTTACAGAATTTTTTTAAATCCCAGAAATACTCGTACTAAATAGATAGATAAGCATAGAAAACTGTATATAATTGTGTAATAGATAATTACAAGCCAGGCATGGTGACTCATGCCTGTAATCCCAGTACTTGGGAGACTGAGACAGGAGCGCAGGTTTGTGGCCTGCCTCAGCAATTTAGCAAGGCCCTCAGCAACTTCGTGAGACCTTGTTTCAAAATAAAAAATAAAATAGGGCTGGGGGTGTAGCTTAGAGGTAGAAGCCTCTGGGTTCAATTCCCATTACCACTAAATAAATAAATAAATATAAGGTAATAACATATTACATATATGAAACTAAAGCACAAAGAAAAATACTGGAAGGAAATAAGTCAGAATGTCAACAATTGTTTTATCCATGAGGTAGGACTATGGGTAATTTTTTAATATACTTTCTTGTATTTCCCATGTTTTCTATAATAAGTAAATGTTATACATTATTAAAAACCCCCAGTTTCTAATTAGAAAAATTGTTTAAAACATATTATAATCTAGAGCGCCGGGCGTGGTGGCGCACGCTTGTAATCCCAGTACTTTGGGAGGCGGAGACCGGAGGATCCAGGTTCACGGCCAGCCTCAGCTCGCTCTCTCCCTCTCTCTCTCTTTCTCTCTCTCTCTCTCTCTTTCTCTCTTTCTCTTTCTACTTAGTGAGGCCCTCCGCAACTTCGTGAGACCCGGTTTCAAAATAAAGTATAAAAAATAGGGCCAGGGGTGTAGCACGGAGGTAGAACGTCCCTGGGTTCAATCCCCAGTACCGCAAAAAAAAAAAAGACATAATCTAGAAAATAGGGATTCTCAAAATGTCATAGGATATGTAATGTTTTATTGTAAGGGAATAAATGTATAAAAAATATTTAGTGTTCAGGAAGTATCTGGAAAATTTCTATGTTACCCCCCCCAATTTTTTTTCCTTCATTCCTAGGATCCTGAAAGGTAAAAACTATACATTTTTTCCCTTCAGCATAAAACTGCATGAGCATGTGTCTGATAGTCCCAGAGTAACTACTGTCTTATTTTTCACTTTTAGTCTGCTTGGTTTTTCCCCTACCCCACAGCCATTTTACATACTTCTTTTTTTAATATTTTATTTATTTATTTATTTATTTATTTATTTATTTATTTATTTGCAGTACCGGGGATTGAACCCAGGGGTATTCTACCTCCAGGCTACACCCCCAGCCCTATTTTTTATCCTTTATTTTGAAACCGGGTCTACACAAAGTTGCAGAGGGCCTCACTAAGTAGCTGAGGCTGGCTGAGAATCCGTATCCTCCGGTCTCTGTCTCCCAAGTACTGGGATTACAAGTGTGTGCCACCACGCCCGGCTACATACTTCTTATAGGCACTTTTAGTTCTATGATTTTGAAGTCTAAACAGTTTTTATTCTTAGATTTGATTTTATATAAATATGAGTGTTCTTAGAATGATTCCCAGAAAGTATTATCCTTTTCTCCCCCTTTGTTTCCTCTGAAAGTGAGGTAAAGCAGCACCTGATTTAAGAAGCTGTATGATAATGTTAGACAAATCTAAGTTTGATTCCTAGCCATAGCAATGACTAACTTTGAGCTTTGAACATCATTTTTAACTCCCTAAACCTTAAATAAAAATGGAATAATAACAGAAGCATTGTCAGGATCTTATGAATAATATTTGTCAAGTACCTGTCAGTATCTTGCACATACTATTTAATATTTCATAGTTTTTATTGGTATCCTCTTACTCAAGGACTGCTTTCATTAGACTATTTAAGACTATTGCATGTGTCAGTGTTAAATATTTTAAATATTTTATTTTCCTCATTTTTCCCAATAGATAAAAAAGGAAGTAGAGATGAAAGGTGTGTGGACCATGCCATCGAAATACCATGAAGAAGGATTTTATCACGTTCAGTACAGTTTCATTAAAGAAGCGGAGCACCACTGCCTGTTACATGGCCCTATTCCTGTGAACTGCCCTATTAGGCTGCTCCATGGCATGAAGGATGACATCATACCTTGGCATACATCCATGCAGGTTGCTGACCGGGTAATCAGCACCGATGTAGATGTCATCCTCAGAAAAAACAGTGATCACCGGATGAAGGAAAAAGCGGACATTCAGCTTCTTGTTTACACGATTGATGACTTAATTGATAAGCTTTCAACTGTAGTTAATTAGAATCACATTTTTAGTTGATATGTAAAGTATCCACAAGATTGAAAGAGGGGTAGAAAATCAAAGACCCTGATACTTTAGGTTTTCCCTGTTATCTCTATTCTGTAAATATCAGAAAAAGTATTTATTTAATGATGTCTTTACACAAATAATACAAATCGTGACAAATTTCTGTTTTGTTTTTTGTTTT
This sequence comes from Glis glis, assembly GCA_004027185.1. Lineage (NCBI taxonomy): Eukaryota > Metazoa > Chordata > Mammalia > Rodentia > Gliridae > Glis > Glis glis. The sequence continues at coordinate 17,470 of PVJS01017068.1, read as the reverse complement.
GTGGTACTGGGGATCAAACCCACAGGCATTCTACCTCTGAGCTGCACTCCCAGCCCTATTTTATTTTTTTGTTTAGAAACAGGGTCTCACTAGGTTGCTGAGAGACTACATTGCTGAGGCTGTCCTCAAACCTTCGATCCTTCTGTCTCAGCCTCCCAAGTACTGGGATTACAGGCATGCACCACCACGCAAGGCTAAATTGTGACAAAATTACCAGCTACTATTTGGAAATGTTTCTCTTTCCTTCAAGTTTTGATTTCTCTTTTCCATTAAAATATTTCCTGTATTTTTATTGAAGAGATGCATATGCATATGATAGCCTTGCTGGCTCTTGTGTTCTCTTCTATGATTAGTAAAGAATTAATAAAAATTAATAAAATTAATTTTTGTTTGCTACATATAGAAATTTGTAAAATTACTTCTAATTTTAAAATGCAATTCAGAAAAGAAAATGTTTATTGAAATGATTAGAGAAAAGTCTGAAGCATAATGAAGTTCAAAACAGGATATCATATTCAAATTTAAAATTAAGCTTTAACTTTTGTAAAGGCTCCCAACTTTACAGTGATGTGAAGGAGATATTTCCAAATTTTGACTTATATATTTAAATGGGAAATTTATGATGTAATTTTGCCAACCTTATATTATGATTGGCAAAAAATAAAGAGAAAATTGATCTTTCTATATTGTACTTGCAAAAGTACTTTTTATTAACATGTGCCTAAGTACAAATAGCCAAATAATTGCCACTTAAATCAGAAGACTTTCTGAAGAGAAAAAGAGTCAGTAAAAAAAAAAAAAGAAATGTAGGTATGAAGGCTTTTTAAATAACTAAAATGAGTGTGTGCAGTCATTAGCCTTGGTATTATTGAGTTGGTGTTTTAGCTATTAATTATGGTTGAACTTATCCTGTTGGGTTATGTCTGTCAACGTAACATTTTTATTAAGTTGACAACATGACTCATATAAAATGAGCATGTGTTAAAGATTTATTTTACTCATTAATGAGGGACCCAGAATGTAATAAACCTGATTCAAAGGACAATTTAAGAAATGGAGTATTAATAGGCATTGAAGAAAAAAGATTGGAATAAAATTGCTATGCAGAAAAGTGTTATAGTAGGGTAGATGATTATCTCTGGTGGACGCTGCTTGCTCCATAGTACCGCCACGGAGGGTGCTGCTTCCGTGCAGCTCCGTAGTAATTGTTCCATGGTTCCTGCCACAGAAGGTTGCTGCTCACTGCAGCTTCCTAAAGATTGTTCCTCTGTTCCTGCCACGGAAGGTCACTGCTGTAAGGCAGCTCCCTGACACTAGTCTCTCGCATGAAAATGACACGAAGCCTGATATAATAACTTGCAGAATAATTACATTTAATAATCTGGGGGGTCGGGGAGGAGATAGAGATGACAAATTCTCCCATCGTCCATCTGTAGCCAGGACCTTGCTTTTATAGAAACTTTAGACAAGGCATTATAAGTTAATCAAACATAGAAACTAACAATTGTCACCAGTTACAATAAAAAAGGTCAGTGAGGCAGACATGTGACAAGCTTGGAGGAAGGAGGGATTAACCATTACTGGGTGGAGAGGACATCAAAGACCGCACCTTAAAGATTACACCAGGTCCTTTGGAATGTGTCAGCTTGCAGACAGATCCCACCCAGCCAAATACCATGTATTCAAACTGAGCTGGTCCAAGATGATAATGTCAGTGTGCACTCTAAGATGGCCTCCACGGGGTTTTTTGCCTTTTTTTTTTTTTTTTTGGTACTGGGGCAGGGCACCTCTAGGCCTTTTTCATTTGAAACAGGGTCTTGTTAAGTTCCTGAGGCTGGCCTCAAACCTGCAATCCTCCTGTCTCAGCCTCCCAAGTACTTTGATTACAGGCATGTGCCACCACACCCAGCTTAGCTGATTATCTTTAGAGACCTGCTTCAGAAGGTTGCCCCTTGGCTGGCATCTGGGAACTTGGATTTCAGGGGCTTCCACCATTCCCAGAACTGATCAAAGTAGTTCACGATACCTAAACTGTACAAACAAATGGTTTGTGCTGAATACTTCCTTCTGGAAGTCCAGAATTTTGGTATGTGCCAGAGACTACCAATGTGACCAGCCATCAGTAAAAACCTTCAGCACTAACTCTAACAAGCTTCTCTGGGTACACAGCTTCATGTGTGCTATTCTAACTCGTTGGGAGGACTGATTGGGGCCTGTGCGACTGCACTGGGAAAGGATTCTTGGGAGCTTGCACCTAAGAATGGACTTCATCCACTATGCCTTCTTCCTTTGCTGACTTTGCTTTGTGTCCTTTCACTCTAATGGTAGCGGTGAGTAGAACTATATGCTAAGTCCTGTGAGTCAGCAAGTCCTCAAGCCTGGGGTGGTCTTGGAGACCCCCAACTCGGGTACGGTTAAGCTACAGTCCATGAGTTATCTTGTACATCAAAGAAGAATCACAAAAAGGTGAACTATCTGTGTGCCGCAGTGACTGGTGCTGGAATGGGTGGCATGTGGCATAAAGGATGGCACTGGCTATTCCAGGGCTTATTTTGCCGAGACATTGCCAGGCACAGAGACTGCTAGGGAAAAGAAGAGGAAAGGGTCCCTGCCTGTAAGAGTTGTTTGGGGTTAAACCAAATTATGAAATAATGAAATATGACTAAAGAAATATGTGTAGGAAGTACAGTAGTTAAGAGCAGAGGCTTGCCCAAGGATTTGAATGCTGGCTAGCTGGTTACTAGCTCTGTCTGAGCAATTTGATTTCAGCCTCAGTTTCTTCATCTGTAAAGAGGCATAATATAAACCTAGATAATGGGAGGTAAGGATTAAGCAAACTACATTTAGAACAATGACACATAGTTCTATGTCATGGGCATACCTTTTGTGTTTAATATGTACAGAGCATAATCCAGTGAGACTGGTGGACACAGTCCATGACAGAAGGAAAGAAATGGGTAGGGCTTCTAAAGGTGAACTGGGCTTGACCTTCCTACTTAAAGATCCCAATTGAAATGTTAATTTTATGGTGTTCATTCAAATGTTCCTGGTTTAAAAGGGGGGGTCATTAAAAATGGAAAAACCTGTTTTATTTATTTATTTATGGTACTGGGGGTTGAACCCAGGGGCATTTTATCTCTGAGCTCCACCCCCAGCCCTATTTTATATTCTCTAGTTTTGTTTTTTGTTTTGTTTTGCGGTACCGGGGATTGAACCCAGGGGCATTCTACCTCCGCGCTACACCCCCGGCCCTATGTTTTATACTTTATTTTGAAACCGGGTCTCACGAAGTTGCAGAGGGCCTCACTAAGTAGAGAGAGAGAGAGAGAGAAAGAGAGGGAGCTGAGGCTGGCCGCAAACCCGGATCCTCCGGTCTCCGCCTCCCAAAGTACTGGGATTACAAGAGTGCGCCACCACGCCCGGCTTTATTCTTTAGTTTTTGAAACAAGGTCTCACTAAGTTGCGGAAGGCCTCACTAAGTAACTGAGGCTGGCCGCAAACCTGAGATCCTCCTGTCTCAGCCTCCCAAGTACTGGGATTACAGGTGTATGCCACCACCGCTGGCTGCTCACATTCCTTATGTAAAATGCAGTCTTTGTATATAACCTATGCACATGCTCCTGAATGATTTAAGTCATCTCTAGAGTACTTATAATACCTAATGCTATTTAAAAAGCTGTTGTGCTATAGGTTTAGGGGGATAATGACAAGGAAAAAGGTCTGTGCATGTTCAGTACAATTTTTTTTTCAGATATTTTTGATCCACTATTGGTTGGATCTTCTGATGCAGAACCTGTGGATCTGGAGGATTGATTGTGTACCTTTTTAAGACTGCCTTTAAATATACATCTAACCTCATCGTTTAGGTTAGAAACATTTGTGTAGTATGCATAACTTGGTTTATGAAAAATGTGATGCTTTGGTATATTTAGAGAATATATCTAGAAAAATGCAGGCAATTTTTAAACCAGATGTATATTTGGGGGGAAAGAGCCTTTCTCATTTTATCTTCTTCCAGGGCATACAAGATTTTGCTGATATTTTAACTTGCTTCTACTAAAAAAAGATCAAAACAAATCCCAAAAAAGCTTGGCCTGCAGGCGTAGTTCAGTGGTACAACGCTTGTCTAGCATATGTGAGGCCCTGGGTTTAATCTCCAGCACTGCAGGGGAGGGGGAAGAAGCTCAATTTAGCTCAGTCATGACTACATTCAGCAACAGAAGGTTCAATGTCAGTTTCTCTGTGAAGCCCTTCCTGACTCATCCCCATCTCTCTTCTTCCAGGAAATTTGTTGCTGTCCATGCCATGTTGTGTGTGTGATTATGTGCAACTGGAGATTGAACCCAGGGCCTTGTGCATGCTAGGCAAGTGCTCTACTACCGAGCCACGTCCTCAGCCCTTTTTTATTTTATTTTGAGACAGGGTCTCTTAAGTTGCCCAGGTTGGCCTCAAACTTGCAATCCTCTAACCTAAGCCTCCCACGTGGCTGGAATTACAGGTGTGCGCCATCATGCCTGGCTTGTCCATGCCTTTTGTTTTTGTTTTGCTTCGTTTTTGTGGTACTAGGGATTGAACCGAGGGGCATTCTGCCTCTGAGCTACGCCCCCAACCCTATTTTTTTAATTTTAAAACAGGGTCTCACTAAGTTGCAGAGTGACTTGCTAAGTTCCTGAGGCTGGCCATAAACCTGTGATCCTCCTGTCTCAGCCTCCCTAGTACTAAGATTACAGGTGTGCACCACCATGCCCAGTTGTCTATGCCTTTTGATAGAACTTACTGCTTTGAAATTCTCAGCCTATATGCCAGCCTTCTTCTCTCAAAAGACCCTTGAGTTGAGGAGCTTGGTTCTGATGTTGTTTATCCTCAGACATCCCTAACATGCCACATGAACTCCTTTGTGGGCTTCTCTGTGCAGCTCGTAATGTTAATATTCCTTTGAGCTCTGCCCTTGACAGTCTTCTCTTATTGCTACTTATTGCTCACCTTGAGCAACATCACCTATGTTTATGGTTTTAACTACTACCTACATACTGATGACTCAGATCTATTCCCTACGATCCAAATTTCTTTCTTGAGCCCCAGACTCATAAAACCAACTGCCTATTGAACTGGGATGAACCATGGGCCTCTCAAGTACAGGAGGTCCCAACCTTATTATCTTTCCACCTTTATGAATCACTATACCCATGGGTCCTTTTACAATAAATGTCACCACCATTATACCTCTGTTGTACAAACCAAACTGTGAGTCATGCTGGCAGACTCCTTTTCCTTTACCTAAATCAGATCTTATGATTTTCTTTCCCTATGGAAAATCTCAAACTCTTCTACATCATACATAAGTCCATGCAAGGCTGGTAAAAGTTTAACAAGTAGCTTTTCGGGGGGGGGAAGCCCTGATTTATAGCATTTGCCAATATCCATGGTATAAATACTCTCATGATGGCTGGTTTCAAACTACCACCATGACATCTATGAATACAAAGCAGGGGGAATGCCCAGTAGCATACCACTGCACAGTATTTATGCCACATAGGGACAAGAAACACAGATATCCTCAAGAACAGAGGTAATAAGAAAGTGTAGCAAAATAAACTAGCAAATGATTTGCTTTGAATATTTAAGCTTTGTAATATAATTTGCCTAAGAGTAAGTTTATATAGTTTACTTGCTAATAGTGGCTAAATTCAATAACTGGCTCTCAAAATTCCTGAAAATTTAACTCTCGGGTACTTACAAGCACACTGCTTTATGATCTGGAGCCTGCCTGGTATTCCAGCCTCATTTTTCTTTCTGTGTGTCTCTCCCCCTTAATCCTACACTTTGTTGGTACTAGAACATTTCAACTTCTTAAAAAAGCTGGTTTTGCCAGCCTCATCCTATAGTACTCACCCCATCCACATGGCAAGCACCTATCCATCTTTTTTCAGTTTTTTTTTTTTTTTTGCAGAACTGGGGATTGAACCTAGGGGCATTCTACCTCTGAGCTACACCCCCAGCCCTATAGAGGCTTCACTAAGTAGCTGCTGAGGCTGGCCGCAAACCTGTGATCCTCCTGTCTCAGCCTCCCAAGTACTGGGAGTACAAGCATGCACCACCATGCCCAGCTTCATCTTTCAGTTCTTAAAGTCATCTCATTTAAAAAACCTTTCCCTAGTTGTCTAGCCCTTTCCTCTAGGTATGATTGTTTCAACGTGAGTACCTGGCCTTTACTGTTTACATACATAGGTTCCCAAAGTGGAAGATACTGCCATCCCCAGGGGGTGCTGGAACAAAATATAGATATATAAAAAACAAATTTTGTCACTGTATCTTTCTGTTTATTCACTTAATGAAGGTAAAGAAGGTAGATTTCCAGAGGATCACTGAGTAACTTTTTTTTTTTCTGAAAGGAGGCTGTAAGCCATATAAGTTTGGGGACTTCTGGGGCCTTTACAAGTTTACCTTTGCAACTAGGCCAAGTGGTTATGTTTCATTCATTTTTGTATCTCATATACATAGCCCTTTTGAAAATGATGTTGAAAAAATTATAATGCTAGTAGGCGTTCAGTAAATGCAAGGTTGAGCCAATTTCCACTGTCACTCCACCCTCCGGGAGATCAAGCATTTTCTTCTCTAAGGCTTCCTCTAGATTTCTGGACATTTCTAATCAATGCCTTGCTGTGTCTCCCAACCCCCGTAGCCACTGTAACCTCTCAGGTTCAACATTCACTTAAAGCACATCAGCTATTCTGTTATAAAGGGAAGAGTATAAAAGATCTGGTGAGGGGGAAGGAAGGCAAATGTGCATCTTTAGAATTTTATCTATTTTTTTTTTTACACATTAGAGCAATTCTATCCATGGAGAAAGATAGGGCCTTTCTGTATCTTTACCTGTATCAGGAGCATCTGCCCTAAGTCCCAGGTTGGAATTAACATTATTGCTGCCATCCGAGATGCAACTAGCCACGTCCATACTCCTGCTAATGATCTCCCTCATCTCAACTCTCCCCCTAAGCTCTGAGTCTCTGGAGACAGTTCTGCTGTCTTTAGAACTTCAACTGAGATTGCATGCAGCATCCATACCTGCATTGGTCAGCCCTTCCCTTGTCTCTTTCTAAACCTTCTGCTCTCTTAAAGTTTACTAGTCTCTCACAGCCTCTGTCTTTTTAGAGTTCTCTCTCCCAGGCCTACAACTACTGACCACTAAGTCTTTTCTCAATCAAACCACTCATATCTTCTACTGTAATTTAATTAAATTTTCATTAGTTTAGGCCCCAGCCAGCAGAAGAGTTTCCTCAATACACGTATTATTTGAGAAGCTGTCTCCTGCATGGCTGCTGATCGATTTCCCACAGGGATAACTATCATCACCCCTGTGTACTAGAATTGCTTTATCTAATGTGCCTGGGTCAATTTATCAATCCTTTCTAGAGCCAGAACTGTGTTCTCTTTTTTTTTCTAGTTCATCATCTGACATAGTTTTAAGCACTCAATAAATATTTGTTGAATAAAGAAATGAACCCAAGAACAAATATTTGGGTGTTTTTCTCATGAAAAGTACCCAGAGACTTATACAACACTAGTGAGACTCAATCTTTATCCTCAAGTAGCTTACATTCTAGGGGGACAGACTGCCAAGCTCTTTAGCTGTAAAAAAAAAATTTTTTTTCAGGCCAAGTTAAACCAAATGATTTCTCCTGAGGTCTTGTTTGCGGATGCCAACATTCATTTACCACTGAGAGTCTGTCAGCTGTGCCTTCCAGGTCTTGAATCGAAATAAACAGATGAAATCTTTACACTTTACCAAAACCTTTTACTCTAGGAATCCTTAGGACATTGTGGGTGTTTATTTGTTTTGGTACTGGGGATTGAACCCAGGAGTTCCCTACCTCTGAGTTACACCTCCAGCCCTATTTCAATTTTAATTTTGAAAGAGGGTCTCCCTAAGTTGCTGAGGGCCTTACTAAGTTGCTGTGGCTGGCTGCTAAATCAATCCTCCTGTCTCAGCCTCACAAATACTGAGATCACAGGCGTGTGCGCCACCACCCTGGCAGGACATTGAGTCTTATTTACTTTACGAAACTTGCTTTTAGTGTCTTTTGGCTTAAAGCATCATTGAAAAGCTATGTATACCTTGGCTAAAACCAGACTGAGGCACAAAGGTTTCCCACAAGATGGAAGTTTCAGGATGACGGTGGGCTGACAGCTGATTGCAGCTCGGGGTTGCCCGCGTCCCCACCCCATCCTTTCCTGCCAGATGACTGTCACATCAGGGCAGGGGGAGAGCGCTTTGGCTGTTCCTGCCAGATGGACAGTTAGCGGAGTGGACCCTCCCACAGCTCGCATCCCCTCGTGCAGCTGTGTGCTGGTCTTGGGTACAATCGCCTTCTCCCCAGAGGAGGGGGAGCACGGGGCGCCTAAGAAAGACGCTCCCAGCGGGAAGGAGGTGGCGGGCTGGCCCGACGGGGCGCGGGAGAGGGTTGGCTTTTGAAGGGCTCTTAGCAACGGCCCTGGTTCGAGCCTCCTGGGCCGTGAGAAAATCAAATCCGAGTTCCTTTCTTCCGGGCGTTCAGCAGCTGCTCGTCCGGGCAGCCTTCCTCCCCCTGCTAATCACCTGCTTTTTGCGCGCTCGAGCTGCCTGCCTTTGCAAAGCGCGGCTGAGAGGGGGAGGACGCGACCACCACCCATCCCCCTCGCCGCCGGGGGTGCGGGCTCCATTGTGCGTCCTGCACAGCATCCCGTCTCCTTGATAGGCGGGACGGAGGGAGGGGGCTCCTGGACTGGCCAGGCTTTATTCTAGAGTCACTGGCGCGTGGCCGCGCTCGGCTTTCCCGTTCGTAGGTGAAGCCCCATTGGCTCCATTGGCTCCTGGGTTTAAACCACGCCCGGCTGTCTGCCCGCGTTCCCGCCGCTGGCCCAGGCCGCCCGCCGCATCCCCGCCGGTTCGCGGAGCCCGGGCGCCGCCGCCGCCGCTATTGTGTGGATGCCGCGCGCGTCCGCGCTCCTCCCGCAGACATGGCTAACAGGGGCCCGAGCTACGGCTTAAGCCGAGAGGTGCAGGAGAAGATCGAGCAGAAGTATGACGCGGACCTGGAGAACAAACTGGTGGACTGGATCATCCTGCAGTGCGCCGAGGACATCGAGCACCCGCCCCCGGGCAGGGTCCATTTTCAGCAGTGGTTGATGGACGGGACGGTAAGGCCGGCCGCGATGCTGGTTGCTGGGGTGGTGGGCAGGGAAGCCCTCCCCAGGGCTCTTCCTCTCAACCGGAGTTCTCTGGAGGAGCTGCTGTTGCCAAGCTCCGCGCCTGCCTCCCGGGATGGGAATGCCTTTATTTCTTCGGGGTTGGAAAAATCTCTGCTCCTTGCACAATTCCCTAGCTAGCTCAGAGCATCCTCCACCCATCCAAGCATCACAGCTTCCTTCTGAGTTGCCTGCAAATTTGAGGCACTGGTGGTTTCCCCATTGAGAATAGAGATAAATATTTCCTTGTGATCTCCCCAGTCTTACGTTTCTAGGGCCGTTTCTTCCCCCAGGGGAACTAGCTGGCTACACGGTAAAACAAAGGGAGGATGGGCGCGGGGTAGCCTCCACATCCTCTGGGAACCGTGCTCCCTGGAGATGCCCAGTGACTGTTTTGTGGATAGATGGGTTCTCCTGAACCTGACGGGAGTCCTCATTTGATAACCGCGGTTCTGGCCAGGTGCTCCTGTGTGTTTGGGGTTTGAGGACCACAGGCTGGGGGGATTCAAGCAAGTCCATCTTTTCTAGAAGGCTGTGAGTTACTGTTACATAACTCATCCCACGCACTGGTTGGGTAGCCCGGGACTTGGATGTCTGGGAGGAGGATACCCAGTTCATTTATTTTACCCACCATTAGCACATATGGGATGAGAGTTATTGAAAGCTGATTCTGATCCTCCCCTGGAGTCACTAACTCATCCCTCCATTAAAAGTGTGGAATCATGTGCTCGCACCTTGTGCCATTCCCTATCTGTAAATATTATTTTCCTCGCCCTGACAAAGGGAGGGAGGAGCAAGGAGGGGATGGGGCTGCTGGACTGCAGGACTCTCTGTGGCCAGGGAGTCATCTGGATCTTTGGGGTTTCCCTTGGGAGCCTGGCCACACAGCCCTGAACCTATGCCTTCCTGGGGCCCGTGGATTTGTCTTGCGCAAACCTGGTGAGCTGGACCTGGTGGTGTGTGTGTGTGTGTGTGTGTGTGTGTGTGTGTGTGTGTTGGGAAGGGGGAGGGGAGGCTGGATTCACTTCTCATGGACACTGATTACAAAAGAAAACACTGATTGTGTGTCCCCACACCCCTCCACCCCCTTCAGGTCCTGTGCAAGCTGATAAACAGTTTATATCCACCGGGACAAGAGCCCATCCCTAAGATCTCGGAGTCAAAGATGGCTTTTAAGCAGATGGAGCAAATCTCCCAGTTCCTAAAAGCTGCAGAGATCTATGGCGTGAGGACCACTGACATTTTTCAGACTGTGGATCTATGGGAAGGTAAACAACCCTTCTGCCTGTGAATCTGCTCTCCCCTCCTCCCGCCCCTCCCCTCTGCCCTGTCTCTTTGTGGAAACCACTCACAGCGTTCTCCCCTGTGCCTGCGGGTGTGTGGGGAGTGTTTTCGGCTGTCATATCAGGGGCACTGTTAGCTCCCGCTTTGTGATGTTCTATCAAAAGGGGTACTCTCCTCTAGGAACGCACACCCTGAGGGCATGGCGAGGGACGTCAGAAAACTAGTGCACAAACAGAAACCTCCATGGAGAGGAAGAGAAAATGGTTACATGGAAGCCTTGTATTCCTGTTACCGTCCCATGACAAATCACAGCTCCTGGGAGAGACGGGAGGCAGGGGGCCCTGTGCTCTGGCTCACAGACAAAGCTTCCTGGTGCTATTTTGTCATTCAATTGGAGAAATAGATTGTACTCCAACCTTGTATTAAATTATTATCTGGGAGCTTGGTGACTATACCTTTCAGATAGGTATTCTGCCCAGAGAGTGTGACAGTCTTTTTTTTTTTTCACATCTGTGACTTGACATAGTGAGGAAATCTTACAAAGGCATACATAAATCTCCAGTCAGATTCCTGGACATATTAAGCAACTCACTATTATTGGGGGGAAATGATGTGAATGGAGACACTGTCAGGTCAAAGGGTCTAGCGTCTGTCCCCTTTAGAGAAAATATGCATGTCCGTCCATGTCACTGTGTCCTTTCTGGACTCAGGCCTGCCTGAGGCACTGGGAGATAAAGGCTCATCTAAGCAGGACTGCCACATTGACTCTCCATGCTCATTGTCACTGGTCATCACTGTGGCCCAACCGATGGGCTCCCCAGGGCAGTGACCCAGATGGCTCTGCTAAGAGCGAGAATGGGTAGCCCTCCTCTGATCAAAGGCCTGGCATTTTAAGGCGTGTTCCGAGGGCGGTTGAAATGGATTTCTAGCAGAGGACCATTCTCCCAAACAAGTTATAAAGAAACAATTACCTGCTTAATCCCCACAATTACCTCCTTAATCCTCTGGGTCCTGCAGAGAGCTGCCATTTTACAGCTCCCTCATAGATGAACAGTTAAAATCCTGCCGAGGGGTTTCCCTTGCACATTGCCATTACGTAGAAACTCAGACACCTAAACATTTATGCCAGGCATCAGAGTTCACGGACACTTGCCTCCTAATCCCATGCGTCAAGTCCAGGCCTGGTGCCTGCTTCCTAGACCCAATATATGAATCTCCTAGTTAATAAAGAGAGCTACTGTTTATTGATGTTTTCCTGCACACTAGGCATTGGATAAGTGTTTTACTGCATAATGCCACTCAGTTCTTCTAACAAAACCATGAGGTAAGTGTTTTTAATTTCCCCATTTCACAGAGGATGAAGCTTGCTCATGGCTACTCATGTCCATCAGAGAGCTAGTAATTAGCAGAGCCTGGGCTCAAACCCACGCCCTCTGATGCCAGAGAATAAGGCCTAAACTAGTCTTCCAGGTCATTTTTTTTCTAGGGAGCCTAGTTTCCTTCACCTACACCATGAATGTGCTGTTGAGTCAGAACAGTGATGAGCTGATGAGGAGGAGGGGGAGGGGGATGAGTCAAGGCTGTGTGGGACTGAAGGATAGGGCCTTAGTGTGGATGGAAGGGACCCCGGTGAGCCCCCAACACGTGCAGGAAGTGTGGAGGAGGAGGAAGAGACTGGAAAGTTGAAGGAGGTGGAGATCCCAAGGGAGATTTCCTGTCTTGATGTCACTGAGACAGGTGGCTTTACTTCTTTTCTCCTCTTCCAAAGACCATGAAGGAGAGCTTTACACCTGGCAGATACTCACAGCAAGTGGGAAGGGGTGCAGGGAGCAATGACCCCTGAGGAGCAGAGTAGGTGAAGGTCTATACCACCTGCTCTGGCCCTGTGTTTCGGATCCTCCTTAAGAGGAAGGCTGGGAGGGACAAGTGACTGTAGTAGCCCGAGATAGGGCAGTAGACAGGCAGGGTTAAGGGCAGGATAATGCTTCCAGAAACAGAGAACAATATAGACAGTGAGGGTCCTGTCCCTAGTGCAGAAGAAAGATAGGGCTTTAAAGGAAATAAGGAAAGAGGCTCACTCTAAGGGTGCTTTGACTGACAGGCAGCTGGATGAACTCTAGATAGCTCATGCAGTAGGGAGGACAAGTGGGAGAGCTGGCAACAGGGAAGCAGATGCTTACAAGTTTCCAGATGACCCCTACAGCCCCCAGGGACAACTGGGGTTCAGGGAGATTCATTATGAGTTGGATGAGACACTTGTTATCTTCCCAAGATCACTGTCTGATGCTCTGGTCAGAGCTGGTTACCATACAATGGAGCAGGAGGTAGAAGAGTTGGTTTCTTTGAGCAGAGAAGTGGGGAGGGTGGAATCGTGCACTGAACAAGCAAGGCTGGGGTCCTTTTGCAAGACTGCTGTGGCTCGTGATTTGGGGGATGACTAAGCTGGAATCAAAGAAATGCTGCAGGGCGCGGTTGGCATGTTTTTATGTGTCTGCCTGTGAGGGTGAACATGTTTGTATGCACAGCTATTTGGACTATCTATTTAGCTTAGTCCCATCTTCTCCCCACAATTTTCCTCCCTGACTGAGGTTTCAATGCCGTCCTCATGTTTACTCACTGTAATTCCTGAATCCCTGCATGATGGTTGTGGTGGCTGAGGCTGCTGCGGGTCCATTCCTCCTTTCCTGGATATTTCTCTTCCTCCTCTGCAGGCATTTTATACTGACTGCTCCCAGTCCCCCATTTCGCTCGCTTGGCATTTTCTTCCTGCACGGGGCTCTGCTTGCCCACAGTTGCCCAGTGTCTTTCCAGGCTGCCTCTGTGTTGTGGACCAATAAAGCTGCAGGAGTCCAGGCTCGCCAGGTGCCTTCCTGTTTGGTCTTCAACTATTTATATAGGGAGGGGCCCCAGATGCACCCACCAACCTTAAACCCCCTTGAGGTGAAATGGTTGGAATGGACTTGGGGACAATCAAAATACAAGATTCTTCAAAAAAGAATGCAATGCTGAATGGTCCAGGGGACAACCCAATCCCAGGGACATTATAGACAAAGCTACTGAAGTCCCTGCTGGGGTGACCAGTTCTTTGGTCATAGGGAAGAGCACAGCTTAGAGGAATGGAAGGGGTCTGGGGAAGTCTTTCTCTTAGATGAAGGAAGGTGACTTGCAGATTTGCCATGGGAGCCTGGATAGGGCAGGGTGGAACCATCTCAGCTGTTTGTGACTCTGGGATGAGTTGCTATAGGTAAGATTTCAGCATCTTTTCTGTGAACAGAAATGGGAGAGGAGAGAGAGAGAGGAGCAGGAAAGGGAGGTGTGTGTGTGTGTGTGTGTGTGTGTGTGTGTGGGTTGATTCAGCTCATCTGGCTGGCTAGGCAGGTGTCCCTTTCCTCCCTCAAGGCTCAATGTGTGTCCCTCCTGAAGCTGCCTGTTGGCTTCAAGAGGACTACCTTCCCCAGTAGAGGAGGACCATTCTTTGGTTGAGGGTGTGCAAGTAGCTCTGTTCCCCTGCTAGAAAGACAGCAATGAAAGCTTATCCTAGAAGGTACAGTGGAGTGTGGGCTCCTGAGTCAGAAATTAGACTCTCTGGTTCAAATCTGAGATCCACCACTTATCAGTTAACTTCTCTAAGCCTCTATTTTCTCAAGCGTAAAATGAGGATAAGTGTACCTATTTCACAGGGTTGACATGAAGAATAGATGATGCATTAGAAGTGCTTAGAATAGTGTCTGGAAAAAGTAGAATACAGGAAGGGTTGGCAATGTAAATTATTCTTATCATTGGGGAATGAAGGGAAGACACTGGAAGAGTATGTGTTCCTCTTAGAACAAAGGGATTTAATTAACGGCCACAGCCAGCTGCTGATGGGGTTGCCTGGATGACTTTTGCCCTCTCTGCCCTCTGTGGAGCCTTCATTAGCCATTCCTTCTCCAGACATAAAGGTGCCAGCCTTACATGCCATTTTGTTGATCTTTTTCATTTATTGGTCATTGACTTTTAATGCCTTTCTGTATGATATATTGCTTTACCAATTCCACACCCAGAAAGCCAACTTCAGACTCCAAGCATGAGTTTTGGAGGAGAGTAGACATGTTGAACCTTCCTTAGCTTCATACAAACTGTGCAACCTGGTTTAAGTTGCTTAGCTTCTCAGAGCCTCAGTTCTCTTCTCTGTAAACTGCTCTATTGCTTTCCTTGTAGGGTTCTTGTAGGGATTAAATGTGTAAAATGCAGCTGGGCATGGTGGCACATGACTGTAATTCCAGTCCTTGGGAGGCTGAGACAGGAGGACTGCAGGTTTGAGGCTGGCCTCAGCAACTTAGCAAGGCCCTTAGCAACTTAGTGAGACCCTATTTCAAAATAAAAAATAAAATAAGGCTGGGAGTGTGGGTAAGTGGTAGAACACCCCTGAGTTCAATCCCCAGTACCACATGCATACACACAAATGTGTAAAAATACATAACACTATGCCGGGCTACTAGACACCTAATAACCATTGGCTTCTCTTCCTCTACTATTAGCCCATCAGCAACTGACCTTTTTGGTATATTTGTATAACCACTTGGTGAATATTAAACATAAAACATTCTAGAATGTCAGAACAGACAAGACTCAGAGGTCAATTAGTCCCATTTTTCTTCTCAGTAATCTTGCTGATGAGGATCCTGGACATGTGGTTTCGCCTATGCCTGTTCCCGTCTCTTGAGAGTTAGGGAGGTGTGATTTATACTGGAAGTGGAGAGCTTGGAAGGTTCATATGGATTCTCTGGGGTGTCACTACATGCACCATTCCTCAACAGCAAGAGCAGAAGACGCCTTTCACTCAGTGTGAGAGATATTTTGGGATATTACAAAGTAGTGTAGTGACCTGAGGCATCACAAGCACCTGGTGCCTCAAGCCTCCCTTTCTATCAGAGCAGTCTCATTGCTCTTCTTCTTCCTCTTCTTCCTCCTCCTCCCCCTTCTGCTGCTCCTCCTCCTCTTCCTCCTTTTCTTCCTCCTCCTCTTCCTCCCTCCCCCCTCCTCCTTTTCCTCCTCCTCCTCCTGATGCTGGCACACATTAGAATCACCTGGTAGGCTTGTTCAAACACAGACTGGTGGGCTGCAACCCCAGTGCTTCTGAGGTATTAAGTTTAGGATGAGGCCCAAGAATTTGCATTTCTTACCAGTTTGCAGGTGATGCTGCTTCTACTGGCCTGGGAACCCCACTTTGAGAGCCATTACCTTGCAGAGTTTCTCTTTCATTAGGAAGGGGGGAAAAACAAGCAGCAAAAAATCAGAAAACCTACAGAGCAAATCCAACCTGACATCTCTCCCCTCACTAGAGCAAAATTTTCTCTACCTTGAGTGAGGAACTGAGAGCTATGCCTAAGTTATTATTTGGGGAAACATAAAATGGTTTTTATTGCACTCCTTGCTTTCTCTGTAAATGCAAGAAAGATATTTAAAAATCCAGTTTCCAAGATAAATCTGGCTTCTAAGATTTTTGTCAGTTTCTGATTAAAAAATAGAAGTAGCTCTGAAAAAACAACCTTAAGACTGATTTTTAATGTAGAAATAGAAAAGAAACAGAAAAGTAGAAATAGAAAGTAGAGATTGACCAACCCAACTTTCCTACTGAGATGACTTCTCCATTGACTTTGTTTCCCTCTTTATCCTTCTCATTTCTTTCTTTCCAAAGACTTGCATAAGGTATCTTGGAATTAATTTAAAAACTTAAGAGAAAAAATCTTGCCAAACTATCTTTATGATAATATCATTCAAATTTTACCAGCATTAAGAATCCTTGGGACAGGTTGGTACAATACCAAACCTCTGACCTCCCTCCTCAGAGATTATAGCTTAGTAATTTGGGGTATGTGGCCATTCTTGGGGTAACACTACTTAGTGATAATGCAGGAAACAGGAAACACTCTATTGTCAAGTAAAAGTGTCCATTGCTACCTGACACTCTGAAAAGACTTTCCAAGTGAGACAGAAAAAGCTACCAGACATGCCACCAGCTTTTTTTTTTTTAAAGACTGTCCTTTTCATTCAGTTTTAAGTCACAGAAAAAAAAAATAAGAGGAAGATACAGATGTTTCCCATATGCCCTCTGCCCCCACACATGCATAGCTTCACCATTATCAACATTCCCCACTAGAGTGGTACATGCATTATAATTGGTGAAGCCACATTGACACATCATTATCATCCAAAGCTCACAATTTCCATGAGGGTACACTCTTGATATTGTTCAGTCTATGGGTTTGGACAAATGTATAATGATGTGTGTCCACCACTGAAGTATACAGAGTATTTTTACTGCTCTAAAAATTCTCTGTGGTTCACCTTTTCATCTCTCCCTATCCCTAATCCTGGCCATCACTGATCTTTTTACTGTCACCTCTGTTTTGCCTTTTCCAGAGTGTTATGCAGTTGGAGTGATAGTGTATAGCTTTCCAGATTCTACCAGCTCTTTTTAAAAAATTAAGTCTAATATTAGCTTTCTCCCATGACAGAGAGCTAGAAGAGTCCAGGCAGTCTGATTAAAATCCTGAGATGTGGGCTGGGCATGGTGGCACACTCCTGTAATCCCACCTAGGGAGGATGAGATAGGAAGATTGCAGGTTCGAGGACAGCCTCAGCAACTTAGTGAGACTCTCAGAAACTTAACGAGACCCTGTTTCCAAATAAAAAATAAAATAGGGTTGGGCATGTAGCTGAGAGGTAGAATGTCCCTAGGTTCAATCTCCAACACCAAAATATAAATAAATAAATAAATAAAAGCCGGGCGTGGTGGCGTACGCTTGTAATCCCGGTACTTTGGGAGGCGGAGACCGGAGGATCCAGGTTCGCGGCCAGCCTCAGCTCTCTCTCTCTCTCTCTCTCTCCCTGTCTCCCTCTCTCTCTCTACTTAGTGAGGCCCTCCGCAACTTCGTGAGACCTGGTTTCAAAATAAAGTATAAAAAATAGGGCCGGG
>PVJS01017067.1:23712-36843 GCA_004027185.1 Glis glis | reverse complement strand
TTTTTTTAACTTTTTATGTTCATTTATTGGTGCATTGTAAATTATAATTATACATTTTGATATATGTCAGGGTATGAACATCATACATGCACACATTGCACATTTAGCCCTCCCTCCAATCCCACCCTATTCCCTCCCCCTTCCCTCCCTTTCATGCTCCAGATAGCGATTGAGTCTTATAGGTTTGTGTATGTACATCATGTGCTATAGTTTGTTTATTTTTTTGTGTGTGTGTGTGGTACTAGGGATTGAACCCAGGGGCATTCTACCTCCAAGCTACACCTCCAGCCCTATTTTTTATTATTTATTTTGAAACAGGGTCTCACTAAGTTGCTGAGGGCCTCACTAAGTAGCTGAGGCTGGCTACGAACCTGGATCCTCCTGTCTCAGCCTGCCAAGTACTGGGATTACAAGCGTGCGCCACCACACCCGGCTATTATTGTATTTTTTGAAACGGTCTCACTAAGTTGTGGAGGGTCTCACTAAGTAGCTGAGGCTGGCTGCGAACCTACAATTTTCCTGTGTCAGCATCCCAAGCACTTGGAATACAAGCGGGCGCCACCACGCCCGGCTCTAGCTCTAACCTTTTAAGATTTCACTTCGCCAGGCGTGGTGGTGCACGCTTGTAATCCCAGTGCTTGGGAGGCGGAGACCGGAGGATCCGGGTTCACGGCCAGCCTCAGCTACTTAGTGAGGCTCTCCGCAACTTCATGAGACCCGGTTTCAAAATAAAAGTATAAAAAATAGGGCCGGGGGTGTAGCTCGGAGGTAAAACGCCCCTGGGTTCAATCCCTGATACCGAAAAAAGAAAAGATTTCATTTCTTGTCCTGGGTATCATACCTAGAACTCCACGCATGCTAGGCAAGTGTTCTGCCACTGAGCTCCATCCCCAGAACTTTACTTTTGACTGAAAGATAAGGACTTAGGTGAGTATCTAACAGTCTTGGCCCTCGTTGTTAAAAGATTGTGGTCTTAATTGCCTTTAAATTAGGAAGTGTTGCTGGAGTAATGCAAAAGGACGTCTACTGTGAGGGAACCGGCAAGATCACCTGAAAGAACTGGTCATGAGCCTGGCGTGGTGGCGCATGCTTATAATCCCAGTACTTGGGGAGCTGAGACATGAGGATCGCAGGTTCAAAGCCAGCCTTGGCAACTTAATGAGGTCCTGTTTCCAAATAAGAAATAAAATTGTTCTGGGGATGTAGTTTGGAGGTAGAATGCCTCTGGGTTCAATCCCCAGTACAAAAAAAAAAAAAAAAAAGAAGAACTGGTCATGGAGTAAAATTGACTTTGTGCCACAGACATTCAGGACACAAGTTCTCTTGCTAGAATTAAGTGAGTAGAGGTAAAAAGTGAATATAGCTGGGTGTGGTGAGACACGCCTATAATCCCAGTACTTGGGAGGCTGAGACAGGAGGATCTCAGGTTTGAGACCAGCCTCAGCAACTTAGTGAGATCCTTAACAACTTAGTGAAACCCTGTCTCAAAATAAAAAATAAAATAGGATTGGAGATGTAACTTGGAGGCAAAATGCCCCTGGGTTCAATCCTCAACACACACACACACACACACACACACACACACACACACACACACACGATATAAAACTCTAATGGTTGCCGGGCATGGTGGTGCACACCTGTAATTTCAGAACTTGGGAAGCTGAGACAGGAGGCTTGCAGGCTCAAAGCCAGCGTCAGCAACTTAGTGAGGCAGTGAGGCTGTCAGCAACGTAGACCCTGTTTCCAAATAAAAAACAAAATAGGGCTGGGGGCATAACTCAGAGGAAGAACACCCCTGGGTTCTATCCCCAGTACCACACACACACACACAAAACCCTCTAATGGTCAAAATAAAATCATTTTTTATCCCCCGGTACCTGTGGGATTGAAAAATAGAGAAAAATATTTACTGAGATGTATTTCATTCTTTGTGTGTGTGTGTGGTACCGGGGATTGGACCCAGGGCCATTCTACCTCCGATCTACACCCCTGGCCTTATTTTTTTTTCCTTTATTTTGAAACCGGGTCTCACGAAGTTGCGTAGGGCCTCACTTAGTAGCTGAGGCTGGCCATGAACCCGGATCCTCCAGTCTCCGCATCCTAAGTACTGGGATTACAGCCTCCCAAGTACTGGGATTACAAGTGTGGGCCACCACGCCCGGCCTGAGATGTATTTCTTGAGTAAGCATTTCATGAACCACTGGATAACTTGGCTTTTTTCTTCCCTAAAGCCAAAAAGCTACACTGTGGCTCAGACACAGGAGATAGGGGTGGCTCTTACCTGGCACAGAGCAGGACAGAATCCTGACGAGATTGTGCCATAGGATGGAATATCCTTAAAAAGGAAAGATATTAGTCAGGCGTGGTGGTGTACGCTTGTAATCCCAGTATTTGGGAGGCTCAGACAGGAGGGTCACAGGTTCATGGCCAGCCTCAGCTACTTAGTGAGGCCCTCTGCAACAAGAACCAAGGGAAACTCACACCCCTGTGACACTCCCACCCCACACCTATAAGTTCACCCCATAGGAATTTACCAGCTCCCATACATTTTACCTCTAAGTATTGTTTACTTAAAGATCAGCTCTATGAAGCCGGGTGTGGTGGCGTATGCTTGTAATCCCCGTATTTGGGAGGCTGAGACTGGAGGATCCAGGTTCACGGCCAGCCTCAGCTACTTAGTGAGGACCTCCGCAACTTAGTAGACCCTGTTTCAAAATAAAGAATAAAAAATAGGGCTGGGGCTGTAGCCCAGAGGTAGAATGCCCCTGGGTTCCATCCCCGGTACCGCAAAAAAAAAAAAAAAAAAAAAAAAAAAGATCAGCTCTATGAAGTGTAATTTAAGTCCAATAAAACTGAGGATTGAACCCAGGGGCATTCTACCTCCAAGCCACACCCCTGCCCTTTTTACTTTTTATGTTGAAACAGGGTCTCCCTAAGTTGCTGTGGCAGGTCTTGAACCTGAGATCTTCCTGTCTCAGCCTCCCAAGTACTGGGATTACAGGCATGCACCACCATGCCCGGCTTCAGGTTAATTTTTATTCCATACATGTATCCAACTTTTCAAGCAACACTTGTTGGACAACAATCCTTTCCCTGTTGAATTACCTTGGGATCTTTGTAAAAAATCTGTTGGTCAGTCGGATTTATCCCAGGAATGCAAGGGTTGTTCAACATACAAAAATTAATAAATAAATAAATGTGATAAACCACATTAATAGATAGAAGGAAAAATATGATAGTTTCAGTTAAAACAGAAAAAAATTTGACATAATCCATACCTTTTCATGATAAGAACAACCAATAAAAGCTGGGCGAGGTGGTGCATGCTTGTAATCCCAGTAATTGGGAGGCTGAGACAGGAGAATCCCAGGTTCGCAGCCAGCCTCAGCTACTTCGTAAGGCCCTCCGCAACTTAGTGAAACCCCTTTTTCAAAATAAAGAATAAAATAGGGCTGGGGGTGTAGCTTGGAGGTAGAATGCCCCTGGGTTCCATCCCCAGTACTGCCAAAAAAAAAAAAAAAGAACAACCAATAAACTGGAAATCACTGGGAACTTCCTCAACATGATTAAAGTCATATATAAAAAAATCCCTACAGCTAGCATTATACTCAATAGCAAAAACTGAAAGCTTTTCTGCCAAGGTCAGGAATGCCTGCTTTTGCCCTTTTCATTCAAGGCAATAATGGAAGTGCTAGCCTGAGCAATAAGGCAAGAAAAAAAAGGCATTCAAATTGGAAATGAAGATGTAAAACTGTCTCTATATGAAGATGACATAATCTTATAGATAGAAGGCCTAAGGAATTTGCAAAAAGACTTTTAGAGATAATGATTTCAATAAAGTTGCAGCATACAAAGCCAGCACACAAGAAACAGTTGTATCCCTATACCCTAGTAAAGAACAATCTGAAAAGGGAATTAAAAAAGTAGTTCGAAGCCAGGCATACAGGTGGTGGTACACGCCTGTATCACCAATACTTGGGAGGTTGAGTCAGGAGGATTGCAGGTTTGAGGACAGCCTGCTGGGATATCAATTGAGATTTCTCCTCTATCTTTTGAATCTGTTGTTTTTCTCCTCCCCCCTGCATGAACACCTCACAGAAGCCAGGATGAACAACAGTCTACCAACTGGTCCATCCACCTCCATGTTGGCCCCTCCCTAATCTCTTGTTCACCCTGCAATTGGAGTGGTATTTTCAAAACATGTCTCCGATCATGTCACCTACTTCAAAGGTGTCTCATTATCCTGTCAAAATATTTAACCCCCATTATTGCACAGGTACTGACTCATCAGAACAGGCTAGCATCTTGTAATGGCATTTCCCCCTCCTCCCCACCATTGTGCCAGAGGTCACTCTTTTGGTTGCTAGATCTTGGGGTGGTCCAGGAGGGGTGCCGAGCAGCTGGAGTGGTGTCTCTGGGGTGGGAGGAACAGTAGGATAGCTCAGGGTGACAGCTACTTACCACCTGGTACTGAAGTAGGCAATGTCTTAGGCAATGTCTTAAGGACAGCACGGCCATATTGGTGAAGGCTGGCTGCCCGTCACGATACTTCCATGGCCTTCTGTGACCTGTCACCTGTCCGCCCTCATGGCTTCCTCTCCCGCCCTCACCGCTTCAGCCACACCAGGTTTCTTTGAGTGCCTTGAAAATACCTCATTCCCACTCCAGAGCCCTTGGACAGTGTTTCCTCCCTTGATCACTGAGCTAACCCCCACCCATCCTGCCTATCTCTGCTCCAAGACTAATTCCCTAGGAAGCTCCCTTGACATTCTGAGAAGGTTACCCCACACACACCTGCACACACACATTGGTAGTCCGTTAGAGCACTGTGACCTTCTCCTTTCTAACAATCATCATGGTTGATGGGCTTACTATTTATTTATTTTGAGGTACTGCGGATTGAACTCAGGGGTATTCTACCTCTGAGCTACACCCCCAGTCCTATCTTATTTTTATTCTGAAACAGGGTCTTGCTAGGTTGATGAGAGTCTCACTACTTGCTGAGGCTATCCTTGAACCTATAATCTTCCTGTCTCGCCTCCCAAGTACTGGGATTACAAATATGTGCTGCCACGCCCGGCTTACACATGCATTTATGTGACCTTCCTTCCTCCTTCCTTCCCTTCCTCTCTCCCTTCTTTCCTTCCTTGTACTGGGAATTGAACCCAGGGTTCATTCTACCTCTGAGCTACACCCCCAGCACTTTGTATTTTTTAATTGAAACAGGGTTTTGCTAAGTTGCTGAGGTTGGCTTCCAACCTGCGCTCCTCATGTCTCAGTCTCCCAAGTACTGGGATTACAGGCATGCGCCAGTGTGCTCAGCTCTTTATCCTATTTGTAAGCCCAAGAGGTCAGGGATCCTGTCTGTTTTTGCTTACTGCTGTATCCACAGCAGCAGCCTAGTGACTGGCACTTACTAGGTAACCCATAAATATTTGTTGAATAAATGAAAAGCCAAACTCAGCATCTTTTCTGTCAAGCCCATTCTTTCTGAATTCCCCATTTGGGCTAATCGTATCATCTACAAGTTGCCCTAGCAAGAGACTTAGAAATCATTCTAGATTGTTCCTTCTCTCTCTCTCTCTCTCTCTCTCTCTCTCTCTCTCTCTTTGTGGTGCTGGAGATTGAACCCAGGGGCATTCTTCCTTTGACCTATACCTCCACCCCTAGTTTTTATTTAGAAATGGGATCTCACAAAATTGTTAAGAGCCTTGCTAAATTGCCAAGGTTGGCTTCGAACCTGCAATCTGCTTGTCTCAGTCTCCCAAATACTGGAATTACAGGCACATGCCACCACTTCTGGCTAGATTGCTTCTTCTTTTATTTTTTGTGGTACTGGGGATGGAACCCAGGGCTCTTCTACCTCCGGGCTGCACCCCCAGTCCTATTTTATTTTTTATTTGGAAACAGGGTCTCTCTAAGTTGCTGACAATCTCACTAAGCTGTTGGGGCTGGTCTCAAACCTGCGGCCCTCCTGTTTCAGCCTCCCAAGTCCTGAGATTACAGGCACATGCCATCATTCCCACTAGATTGTTCTTTCTTTATTCCACCATTAGGATGGACACCAGATCTTGTGGGTTCTACCGCTAAGTGCATTTTCGCCTTAGCTCACATGAGCATCATTTCTCTTCGGGGCTAGAGCAGGCTTCTCCAAACTCCTCTCATCTTCCCTGGTTTTCCTGTGTCTTGTTCTCTCTGCAGAGGTGCCTGGGCACGTTCAAGGTGTATGGCCAGAGGCCACCTCATTCACTCTTCCCACTCGCCCTCCGGGTGACCCTTGAACCTGATCAGTCCCTCCTGACCCGGCTCTTGCTTGCCAGGGGCCTTGGACCTGTCGCTGTGTATTTCCTGTGTTGTCATGTTCCTCCAGGGAGACGGAGCAGCCCTGGATACAGGGCCCAAGTTTCATTGGTCTCTATTCTTAGGACCCAGCGTCAGGGCTGGCACCCAGAAGGCAAACAAACAAGTGTTTGTGGTATTGAAAGGAAATGAACAAGACTTATTTTTGTCTCACTGAGCTATATCTCTTACAACAATGCAAGACAGGAGCAATGTTCAGAAGCATGACTGTAAGTCATTTAAGAAGCGCGTTAACTTACATTTTATTATTTTTGTGTGTGTGGTACTGGGGATTCAGCCCAGGGGCACTCTACCTCTGAGCTACACTCCCAGCCTAATTTTATTTTTATTTTGAAACAGGGTCTCGCTAGGTTGATGAGGATTTCACTATTTGCTGAGGCTGACCTCGAACCTGTGATCCTCCTGTCTCAGCCTCCCAAATACTGGGATTACAATGTGCGCCAACATGCCCAGCTGAGTTAACTTATAAATTCAATATAACACATCTTGGAAAGTGCTCTGATAAGAATGAGTATAGTTTCAAAGGGTTGATTCTGATTTCCCTTTTTTGTTTCTTCCCCCATCTTCTTTTTCTTTTGTTTTTAGAAGGTTTGATTCTTAAAGGCTTAATTGTTGGCCTGTTTTAGAGAGTCAGCTATGCAAAATCACATTCTCTCTCTCTCTCTCTCTTTTCGGTACTGGGGTTGAACCCAGGGGCATTCCACCTCTGAGCTATACCCCCAGCCCTGTTTTTTATTTTTTATTTTGAAACAGAGTCTCACTAAGTTGCGGAGGGCCTCACTAAGTAGCTGAGGCTGGCCGCGAACCTGCGATCCTCCTGTTTCAGCCTCCCAAGTACTGGGATTACAAGTGTGCACCACCACGCCCGGCTCAAAATCACATTCTGGAAAAACAACAACAAAATATCACATTCTGGAGTCGGGTGTAGTGACGCATGCTTGTAATCCTAGTACTTGGGAGGCTGAGACAGGAGGATCCAGGTTCGCGGCCAGCCTCAGCTACTTAGTGAGGCCCTCCGCAACTTAGTGAGACCCTGTTTCCAAATAAAGAATAAAAAATAGGGCTGCGGGTATAACTTGGAGGTAGAATGCCCCTGGGTTCAATCCCCAGTACCGCCAAAAAAAAAAAAAATCCCACATTTGTACCATTTTTTCTCTCTTCATATTATTGTCATATCAGAGACTTGCAAACTTCTAATTACTTGTTTTCATTTCCTGCTCTGAGAGATTGTGTTTAGAATTAAAATTATGTTTGGCTATAATTAAGTGTGGCGAGAGCAGCCCATAGGCAAAAATATATATAATTCAACAGGAAACGAGAAGAAACCATGCCAACAGGTACCATAACGGACGCAGCCGGTTGAAGGGACCACATTCCCATCTGCTGAAGCCAGCTGGCCCGAGATTGAGAAACAAAAATCAAAAGCAGAGGGCTTCAGCTATATGGAATAAACCGCCTTTCAACTGGGAAACTCTAGTCAGAAGCTATTTTAGTGAGGGGTGGGGGAAAGTCTAGGGAACAGCTGTAGTATAAGGGCTGAATAAGAAACTATAATTATAGCATCTTAGACTCTGTGACTTGTTCTAATGTGTGGTGTGAACAATTAAGACGATTAAGTGATAATTGTTTCAAGGGTTTTTGTTTGTTTTTTTTTTGTTTTTCACCAGAAAAATGACTTTGCTGCCAAAGGGAAGTAAAATGGTTGTCAACTGTTTGGGGACTGATTCCCGCATTCAACTTGGAAACTCCATTTGGAATTAATTGTACAATCTTAGGCTTCGTCCAATAGCTCACAGAAGGCGTGGGCTCAGTCAGGCTATCAAATCTTAAGTTGCCTTTCAATAATTCTGTGAATTTTTCAAGTTCACAGCGGGCTTTCTTACCATGGGCAATGGGCCTCAGGGATTGACGAAGAAAGAATTGTTACTATGGATTCTTATTTACAGTGAAATCTCATACATTGGCCTTGATGAATACAAAATAGAAATTAAGCCAGGCGTGGTGGCGCACGCTTGTAATCCCAGTACTTGGGAGGCTGAGACAGGAGGATCGCAAGTTCGCGGCCAGCCTCAGCTACTTAGTGAGGCCCTCCGCAATTTAGTGAGACCCTGTTTCAAAATAAAGAATGAGAGCCAGGCGTGGTGGCGCACACTTGTAATCCCAGTATTTGGGAGGTTGAGACGGGAGGATCGGGGTTCACGACCAGCCTCAGCTACTTAGTGAGACCCTCCGTAACTTAGTGAGGCCCTGTTTCAAAATAAAGAAAAAAAAAAGGACTGGGAGTGTAGCTCAGAGGTAGAATGCCGCTGGGTTTAATCCCCAGTACCACAAAACAAACAAACAAACAAACAAACAAACAAACAAAAATTTGCCTCTCATTTATAGGAGATATCCATTATTTTTGCCTATACAACATCTGTTCCCCTTTTCCTGATAACAGGAACCTTCTGGAGTGTTTGCTAGTGGTAATGACAGAGCAGGCTCATACTAGCTCATGAGAGCCCATTGTTAAGATTTCAGGAACTTGGCCAGCCCATTGTCACACACAGTCATTATCTAATATATTCTATAAGCTTACAATTAAATAGGTTAGATTAATAATAAAGGTATCTGGGCATGGTGGTGCACTCCTGTAATCCCAGTACTTGGGAGGCTGAGACAGGAGGATAGCAGATTTAAAGCCAGCCTTGGCAACTTTGCGAGGCTCTCAGCAACTTAGTGAGACCCCGTTTCAAATAAAGAATAAAATAGGGCTGGGAGTGTGGCTTGGAGGTAGAACACCCGAGGGTTCCATCCCCAATACCACAAAAAACAAAAACAAAACAAAAAATAAAGGTTATAAGTCGGGTGTGTGGTGATGCATGCCTATAATCCCAGTACTTGGGAGAATGAGACAGGAGTATTGCAGGGGTTCAAGGCCCTCAGCAACTTAGTGAGACCTTGTCTCGAATGAAAAATAAGAACTGGGCATGATGGCGCACACTTGTAATTCTAGTATTTGGGAGGCTGAGACAGGAGGATCACAGGTTCAAAGCCAGCCTCGGCAACTTAGTGGGGTTCTCAGCAACCTAGTGAGACCCTGTTTCCAAATAAGAAATAAAATTGGGCTGGGGGTGTAGCTTGGAGATAGAATGGCTCTTGGTTCAATCCCCAGTACCAAAAAAAAGAAAAAAGAAAAAAAAACAGGGCTGGGGGTGTCTGAGGTAGAATGCCCCTGGGTACAATCCCTAACGCCTCATATAATAATAGTACATTAAAATAAAGGTCATGATTCATCTACTTGGGCAGCCAAGGTGGGAGGATCTCTTGAGCTTAGGAGTTGGAGACCAGCCTGGGCAACATAGCAAGACCCCCACCTCAAAAAAAAATAGGTTATAAATACTCAAAACTCATCACTTCTGAATTATTTTACTACATATTTATTATTTTCAATGGTCTTGAGGCTATACATTTGTCTGTATGGTAGAAATATTATATGGCCGGTACTCCTGTGCATTTCTTCTCAATTCTGTGTTCAGGGACCACATTGGTTGGCTGAATCCTGCCAGGAGAGTATTTACACAGAGGAAATTGGAAGATGTTACAAATGAAGGCCTCTCCCCCACACCCAGATCTGGTCGCTCAACACATACCAGCCCGCCACTGAGTTCCCATCTCAGTTCATGTTGTTCAAACAGCTGGGCCACATGCCCCAACTCCAGGGGTGGAACATGACCCCTGTGAGGTCGCAAGTTAGTGGGATGGAAGTGTGCGTAGCGGGTGATGGCCCTTTTTGTCATCACAAGCAAAGAGACCGCTGGAGAAGGAAGCCAACACAGAGAGATACAACGTGGACAGATGGAAACAGATTTTTAATGTCACCATTTAACAGCTGGTTCCAAGCGTGTCTGAAGCTATCGTACTCTAAGCTTTCCAGTTCCACGAATCAATTATTTGCTCTCGGTGTTTGGTCTGGGATGGTTGGAAATAACTCTATCACTTGAAACTAAAGTGCAATTTTCTATAATAAGAACAACTTAAAAAATCAGTTTAGGGTTGTTATTGAGTTCTCAGTTACAATAAGAGAATAACAAAGTCGTGTTTGATAGTGGCTTGATCCTCGGGGTGGTGGTAATCTAAGAGATTTCCCCAGCAGAGCCAAATTCATGTGAACAAAATTACTCAATTCAGTGGTGGCACATGTACCAAAAGAGAAAAAAAAATTACTAAATTCATAGGTCTTTCTGATTGCCTTTTTTTTTTTTTTTTGCGGTACTGGGGATTGAACCCAGGGGCATTCTACTTCTAAGCTACACCCCCCAGCCCTATTTTATTTTATTTTTGAAATGGGAGTCTCACTAAGTTGTGGAGGGTCTCACTAAGTAGCTGAGGGCCTCACTAAGTAGCTGAGGCTAGCCGCAAACCTGGATCCTCCTGTCTCAGCCTCCCAAGTACTGGGATTACAAGTGCGCGCCATCACGCCCGGCTTCTGATTGCCTTTGGTTGGCTGGATCTTTGATTAGATTTGTTCATTGACAACCTTATGTTGACTGTGGCCATCCTGACCCTCTCAATAGGCTATGAGAGGAGGAAGTCCCTGTTCCCTGGAAAATATCCCCTTGGGGCCAAACCCATGACACAAACCTGGTCAAACTCAGCATCACATTTCCCTAAAAATGACAAGTCTTCAGACTGAAAGAATACACCCAAGCCGGGCGTGGCGGTACATGCTTGTAATCCCAGTACTTGGGAGGCTGAGACAGGAGGATCCAGGTTCGCGGCCAGCCTCAGCTACTTAGTGAGGCCCTCTGCAACTTAGTGAGACCCTGTTTCAAAATAAAGACTATAAAATAGGGCTGGGGGTGTAGCTCGGAGGTAGAATGCCCCTGGGTTCAATCCCCAGTAGTGCAAAAAAAAAAAAAAAGAATACATCCAATTCTTACAAAAGCCCTGAGTCAGGTCGAAAAGTTGTTTTCGAACCCAGACTTTTCCATGACTTTGGAGAAAACGTCTTAGTTCTCTGAGACTCAGTTTCCTTTTCTAGAGAGCGAGGAGGTGAGACTGATTCCCAGGTTGCATTTCACCATCCCCAATTCTACGGTTCTACTCTGAACATTTCTATCACTGAGTATTCACTCTCGAATTCGCAAACATTTTCTCACTGAATGCTCATCCTGTTCTCAACAAAATAGTTGGACAAATTGCCACCTTTCTAGAAAGGTTCCTATTTTCATCTTTTTAAGCCCAGAGAAGGCGGCAAGCCGACAATGACAACAGGATTAAGTGACAAACGACTTTGCGTTGGGAGAAGATGGAGGAAAATGAGAGCCAGCAGGATGTTTACTGCGGGGGAAGGAGAATCGCGGAGAGTTCACGCTTCCTTCTGGCTCCTGTCTCACCAGCCTGGGATCACAGGTGCTAATTAAATTAATAAAAAGGCATTTTGTTAAAACATGTGCCCCACACCTGCTGTGTCACCAGGCACAGGTTTCTTGCCTGTTGTGATGGAACAGTTTTTCTTGCGATGAACGCAAGAAGAAAATTGCAGCGAGAGGGAAAAGTTGAATGGTAGCCAATACATCCCTGATCCCCCAATACGTCCCTGAACCCCCCCCCACAAAGGCCTATTAATTTGTGATGACACATTAGAAAAGCACACATTTTGGATTTGACATTCTCAATTACTTAGGGCGTGACAACTTTGCTTAATAGTTATGATAATTACAAGAAATAACATCCTGTCCTCATTCAATTAAGGACCAGGATGATAAACCGAGATGTTAACAGTTTATGAAAAATTAAGCTTTCGATGCAAATAAGGAGCACATGCCTCTCTCCAAAAGGATGCTTCTCTTGGGTCACTTACGGGGGATTGTTGGAAGCAACCCTGATCGCATCTCTTCTTTGCCTTGGATGTAGCTACAATGTGTTTTCATTTGAGGAAGAGACAGTAAAAATCTTTTTTAGAGGCTAGCCTTAGCCGGGCATGGTGGCACACGCTTGTAATCCCAGTATTTGGGAGGCTGAGACAGGAGGATTCGGGTTCGCGCTAGCCTCGGCTACTTAGGCCCTCCACAACCTAGTGAGACCCTGTTTCAAAATAAAAATAAAATAGGACTAGAGGTGTAACTCAGAAGTAGAATGCTCCTGGATTCAATCCCCGGTACTGCAAAAAAAAAAAAAAACCCACTAAAACAAAACAAAGGCAATCAGAAATAAATAAATAAATAAATAATAAATTAGGGCTGGAGATGTAGCTCCAAGGTTCAATCCCCAGTTCCAAGGAAAACAAAACAAAACTTTTTAGCTTTAAATACATTTTACATTAAATTAAGTTGTGAGGTCTTAAAATCCAAAATAAGAATTTGTTTCTCTCGAGCTGGGCGTGGTGTCGCACGCTTGTAATCCCAGTACTTTGGGAGGCTGAGACAGGAGGATCGCGGGTTCGTGGCCAGCCTCAGCTACTTAGTGAGACCCTGTTTCAAAATAAAGAATAAAAAATACAGCTGGGCGTGGTGGCGCACGCTTGTAATCCCAGTACTTTGGGAGGCGGAGACCGGAGGATCCGGGTTCGTGGCCAACCTCAGTGCGCATGTGCGTGCGCAATCTCTCTCTCTCTCTCTCTCTCTCTCTCTCTACCTAGTGAGGCCCTCTGCAACTTCGTGAGACCCGGTTTCAAAAATAAAGCATAAAAAAAAATAGGGCTGGGGGTGTAGCGCGTAGGTAGAACGCCCCTGGGTTCAATCCCCGGTACCGCAAAAAAAAAAAAAAAAAAAAAAAAAAAAAGCA
>PVJS01017067.1:0-16552 GCA_004027185.1 Glis glis | reverse complement strand
AGAGGTAGAATGCCCTTGGGTTCAATCCCTGATGCCACAAAAAAAAAAAAAAAGAAGAGGAACACCCCCTGACTGTTACCCTGCCCTGCGATGACTTGGTCACTAGCCCACCAAGCAGCGGCACACATGACTACTCCTATACTCCCCCTACTTGCCCCATAAAAAGCCCCTAGTCTGTAAGGAAGGGGGCTTCTGACTCTTGTGGATTCTCTCTCCTGGTCAGTCCCCCCTCCCAGGCTTTACTCCAAATAAAGCCTGTTCTGGTCTGTCGAGCCATGTTTCCTTTGTCCCCATATTTCCCAACACATTCCAGACGAAAGGAATAGCTTAAGCAATAGCTCAGAGACAGGAAGTACAAAACTGAAAACTGTTTTGCTAGAGTTTGGTATACGAGGTGGGGTAAGAGGTAAGGCTGATAGGGCTGAAAATGGTGAATTTTTTTTTGTGTGTGTGTGGTACTGGGGATTGACCCCAGGGGCATTCTACCTCCAAGCTACATACCCAGCCCTATTTTATTTTTGTTTTTGAAACAGGGTCTCACTGGGTTGATGAGAGACTCACTGCTTGCTGAGGCTGTCCTTGAACTTGCCATCCCCCTGGCTCAGCCTCCCAAGTACTGGGATTACAGGCATGCGCCACCATGACTGGCTTGCAAATGGAGATTTGAAGCCATATTAAGAAATCAGAACAAGGAATTGTTATGGGCTAAATCATGTCCACCCCCAACTTTGTATACTGAAGTTGTAACTCCCAGTTCTTCAGGATGTAACTATGTTTAGGGATAGGGTCCATAAAAATGTAATTAAATGAAGATGAGGTCAGTCATCAGGGTGGGCCCGAATGTAATAACTGGTGTCCTTATTAGAAGAGTGTGTGTGTAGCCGGGCGTGGTGGCGCATGCTTGTAATCCCAGTACTTGGGAGGCAGAGACCGGAGGATCTGGGTTCGCGGCCAGCCTCAGCTGCTTAGTGAGGCCCTCCGCAACTTCGTGAAACTTCGGTTTCAAAATAAAGTATAAAAAATAGGGCTGGGGGTGTAGCTCGGAGGTAGATTGCCCCTGAGTTCAATCCCCGGTACCTCAAAAAAAAAAAAGAAAAATAAGAGTGTGTGTGTGATGGGGGAGGCTGTGCCTTGCTAAGTTATTCCATGTTGTAGAGAACAGCAGTTTTCTTGCTGTGCGGAGCCCGGAGTTACTCCATTTTATAAAGCAGCAGCTTAAGGCGGGTGTGGTGAAATAAGCTTGTAATCCCAGTACTTGGGAGGCTGAGACAGGAGGATCACAGGTTTGAGGCCAGCCTCAGCTACTTAGTGAGGCCCTCTGCAACTTAGTGAGACCCTGTTTCAAAATAAAGAATAAAAAATAGGGCTGGGGGTGTAGCTTGGAGGTAGAATGCCCCTGGGTTCAATCCCCAGTACTGCAAAAAATAAATAAATAAGTAAATAAATAAAATAAAATAAAATAGGGCTGGGGGTATAGCTCAGAGGTAGAATGTCCTTGGGTTCCATCCCCAGTACCAAAATAAATAAATAAATAAATAAATAAATAAAGCAAGCAGCTTGCCCTGGGTGACTCCATTTTGAGTGCTAGTGCTAAGACAGACTTACTTGGTAACTTGTCTGGGAAAGATCACCACCAGATGTTGACATACAGAACTTATGGAAAAGAACAACCCCCAGCTGCATAGCACATTCATAGGCACAAACTGATAAACCAATTAATCACGCTAATAAAAATTGCCACCTGTGAATTTAGCAATTTTAATCAGAGAGGCACACAACTGCATGGGTGTATCAAATCCTGTGTCAGAGAAAGCAGGCCTGTGAGCTTGTCAAACAGGCAACTCGCTCACCTGAAACACAGAAAAGGAGGGGCACCTACGTCATTAGGGGCTTCAGATAGTCTCTGCAAGTTGCATATTTCCTGTCTCTGAGCTATTGCTTAAGCTAATCCTTTTGAGGGATGAACCCAGGGGCATTCTGCCTCTGAGCTACATCCCCCAGCCCTTTTATTTATTTATTTTTATTTTTATTTTTTTGCAGTACTGGGGATTGAACCCAGGAGCATTCTACCTCTGAGCTACACCCCCAGCCCTATTTTTTATTCTTTATTTTGAAACAGGGTCTCGCTAAGTTGCGGAGGGCCTCACTAAGTAGCTGAGGCTGGCCGCAAACACGGATCCTCCTGTCTCAGCCTCCCAAGTATTGGGATTACAAGCGTGCGCCACCACGCCTGGTGGCATCCTTTTATTTTGAAATAGGGTCTACAGGGTCCTCCTTAAGTTGCCGAGGGTCTTGCTAAGTTGCTGAGGCTGACCTCAAACCTGTGATCCTCCATCTCAACCTCCCAAATCCTGGGATTGCAGGGGTGCACCACCGCACCTGTCACCCACTGGTCATTTAGTCAGACTGCCTGGTGAACACCCCCAACTCTGTCCAGGGGCATCCGCTCTGCTTGGTCTCCCTGCATGACGCAGCCCAGGTTAAAACTGCCTGCAGGGCAGACCCTCCCCTTGAGCAAGTTCTGCACTGGGCAAGTCTCTGCCCCTGAACAGCTCAGTGTCTGGCCTTGAGCAGCTCCAGGCCTGAGCAAGTTCCTGGCCTTGAAAATGTTCTGCCGCCTCTGGGTTTGTAAACCTGATCTGACCCCTGTAGTGGTGCTTTAGCTTCTGCAGCAGCTCTCCTGCTCATCAGCTTGCAAGTTCTGCCTCTCTAAACACTACAGCCGCTGTTAACCCTTCCTTAACCATTCTATAAAGTATAAAATGTGACTTGAGTGTTACAGATGATCGTAATTATGATTGGAATAAAAGAACTCATGATTGCCCTGCTCTCGGATACCAAGGGAAGCATGAGGACTCGGTGAATGAAAGCTGATGAAGCTGGGCGGGCGTGGTGGCACAGGCTTGTAATCCCAGTACTTGGGAGGCTGAGACGGGAGGATCTGCGTTCGCGGCCAGCCTCAGCTACTTAGTGAGGTCCTCGGCAACTTAGCAAGACCCTGTTTTAAAATAAAGAATAAAAAAATCGGGCTGGGGGTGGAGCTCGGAGGTAGGATGCCCCTGGGTTCAATCCCCAGTACTGCAAAAAAAAAAAAAAAAAGAAAGCTGATGAAATTGATGTAGCTTGTGAACTTATAGTTATTCAATAAATTCTGACATTATGGAAAGGCACAGATGTGTATGGTCTATGTTAATGGTATAGCTTGTTTACAACAAAGAGGAAGTTGGAACACTGACAGACAGATGGAAGGCCACGTGAAGACACAGGGAGAAGATGGCCATCGATAAACCAAGGAGAGAGGCCTCAGAAACAAACAGCCCTGCTAACACCTTTTGTGTGTGTGTGTGTGTGTGTGTGTGTGTGTGTGTGTGGTACTAGGGATTGAACCCAGGGGCATTCCAAGCTACACCCTCAGCCCTATTTTTTTTTTTTTGTCTTTTGCCTTTTATTTTGTGTGAGTGTGTTATTGGGGATTGAACACAGAGGCATTCTGCTTCAGAGCTACACCCCTAGCCCTATTTTATTTTTATTTTGAAACAGAGTCTTGCTAGGTCGATGAGTCTCACTACTTGCTGAGGCTGTCCTCGAACGTGCAATCTCAGCCTCCCAAGTACTGGGATCACAAGCGTGCACCACCACGCCCGGCTCCTATGGTGTAATTTTTTTTTTTTTTTTTGCAATACTGGGGATTGAACCCAGGGGCATTCTACCTCCAAGCTACACCTTCAGCCCTATTTTTTATTCTTTATTTTGAAACAGGGTCTCAGTAAGTTGCACAGGGCCTTACTAAGTAGCTGAGGCTGGCCACGAACCCGGATCCTCTGGTCTCAGCCTCCCAAGTACTGGATTTACAAGCGTGTGTGCAACCACGCCCTGCACTACAGTGTAATTTTTAAAGCCTTATTTGTCTAGACCTTAGTCTCCTCTTATCTATTCTGTGAATCTGAAAAGTTCCTTAATGAGTGCCATTCTGTCCCTTTTGGAATGAAAATACCATACGATCTGGATATAGGTAGAAATTGAGTTGGGCGTGGTGGTGCACACCTGTAATCCCAGCACTTGGGAGGCTGAAACAGAAAGATTGCAGGTTTGAGGCCAGCCTCAGCAACTTAGTGAGACCCTCAGTACCTTAGCAAGACCCTGTTTCCAAATAAAAAATAAAATAGGGCTGGGGTGTGACTTGGAGGTAGAAAGCCCCTGGGTTCAATCCCCAGTACCTCCCGCCACACACAACTAGAAGTTGAGATAAGGTTTTGCCAATTTTGCAGATATGACTAACGCTATGACATCTCATTCATTCACCTCTTTGTTTTTGCCTATTGACAACGTGTTATACCGTGTAGGGTGTGTGAAATGAGTATGAAGAACCTGTCTCCACGCTCTTTTTTTTTTTTTTTTTTTGCGGTACTGGGGATTGAACCCAGGGGCGTTCTACCTCTGAGCTACACCCCTGGCCTTATTTTTTATACTTTATTTTGAAACCGGGTCTCACGAAGTTGAGGCCCTCTAAGTAGCTGAGGCTGGCCGTGAACCTGGATCCTCCTGTCTCCGCCTCCCAAGTACTGGGATTACAAACCTGTGCCACCACGCCCGGCGATTGTCTCCACACTCTTGACTCATACAAACATTGTGTCTACCACACACATATTCTTGGACTCTCAGTTTAGTGTAGAGAAAGACATGTAAACAAATAATTACAGTGCTGGTCATGTGTTGTAATAATGGAATGATCAAGAAACTTAGAGGAGAACAGAAACACCTAATTCTGTTTGCATGAGCCAAAGAGGCTTCATTGGGAAGTAATGTTTAAGATAAGACTTTAAGAGCTGGGTGTGGTGGCGCATGCTTGTAATCCCAGGATTTGGGAGGCTGAGACAGGAGGATCCGGGTTCTTGGCCAGCCTCAGCTACTTAGTGAGGCCCTCCACAACTTAGTGAGACCCTATTTAAAATAAAGAATAGAAAATAGGGCTTGGGGTGTAGCTCAGATGTAGAATGCCCCTGGGTTCAACCTCCATTATCACACACACACACAAAAAGACTTTAAGGATGACTAGAGATTTGCTATTCAGATGGGAGGTGGACAGGTTTTGTAGGTAGAATGCACAGCACATGTAAAACTCATAAGCACAAAGATATGAAGGATGAGAAACCAAAGAACTACAAGCAAAGTGCTATGTGATAGTCTCTCTCTCTCTCTGGTGCTGGGGATTGAACATTCTACCTCCAAGCTATACCCCTAGTCCTATTTTATTTTTTGTTTGGAAACAGGGTCTTGCTACATTGCTGAGGCTGGCCTCAAACCTGTGATCTTCCTGTCTCAGCTTCCCAAGCACTGGGATTACAGATGTCACTGCCACGCCCAGTTCTGATTCTCTTTTTCAATATGATGCCGTTGTCCCAGGAATGAGTCAGGGCAGGGGAACGTCTCAGGCATAGCAGACATTCACACAGTGGGAGATGCACCTTACACTCTGTACACAGAAGTATTTTGTTGGATTTCTACTGGAAAGAAACAGTTCTTGTCAAATAGGCATGGGGAAAGTGCAGTTATACTTGCAAATTACTTCCAAGTATTTAATTCATGTTCTCTATTTAGAGT
The DNA here is from genome assembly GCA_004027185.1 of Glis glis. Lineage (NCBI taxonomy): Eukaryota > Metazoa > Chordata > Mammalia > Rodentia > Gliridae > Glis > Glis glis. The sequence goes on along the minus strand of PVJS01017067.1, from coordinate 10,951 downwards.
CAAGACATGGGATATTTTATTTATTTATTTATTTATTTATTTATTTATTTATTTATTTATTTTTTGCGGTACTGGGGATTGAACGCAGAGGCGTTCTACCTCTGCGCTACACCCCCGGCCCTATTTTTTTATGCTTTATTTTGAAACTGGGTCTCACGAGGTTGTGGAGGGCCTCACTAAGGAAAGAGAGAGAGAGAGAGAGAGAGAGAGCGAAAGCTGAGGCTGGCCGCGAACCCGGATCCTCCGGTCTCCGCCTCCCAAAGTACTGGGATTATAAGCGTGCGCCACCACGCCCGGCCTGGGATATTTTAAAAAATGAGTATTTCCTGTACTTCTCATCATAATCCATAGACAAGTGCCTTATATTATTATGGAGTTGGTGATTCTTTTTCATTAGATGGTACAGTTATGCTTTTTTTTTGTATGTGGTACTGGGGATTGAACCCAGGGGCATTCTACCTCCGAGCTCCACCCCCAGCCTGATTTTTTATTCTTTATTTTGAAACAGGGTCTCACTAAGTTGCTGAGGGCCTCGTAAATTGCTGAGGCTGGCCACGAACCTGCGATCCTCCGGTCTCAGCCTCCCAAGTACTGGGATTACAAGCATGTGCTACCACACCTGGCTACGGTTATGCTTTAAGTAGGGATTTACTGGTGAGATCCATTATTTGCTTACATTGAATCCCGTCATCCATGTGATGGCTGAATATTTATTATTTATTTATGTATTTATGTATTTATTTATTTTTGTGGGTACTGGGGATTGAACCCAGGGGCATTCTACCACGGAGCTACACCCCAGCCTTATTTTATGTTTTATTTTGAAACAGGGTCTCGCTGAGTTGGAGAGGGCCTCAGTAAGTTGCTGCGGCTGTCTTTGGACCTGCGGTCCTCTTGTCTCAGCCTCCCAAATACTGGGATTATAGACATGAGCTACCACACCTGGCATATATATGCTCTTTTTATATCTTGGGTATTTCCTACTCTATAGCAGTTAGCATATATGTCATTTCAAAAAGGGAAAGTTTCACCCTGGATTTAGAGAAAGGTTAAATGAAGGGAGAAACTATTAAAGGAAGAGGGAAACAATTTTTTTTTAAAAAATTTCAAAATAAAAAGGGCTGGGGGAAGCCAGATATGGTGGTGCATGCCTAGAATCCCAGTACTTGGGAGGCTGAAATAGGAGGATTACAGGTTCTCGGCCAGCCTCAGCTACTTAGTGAGACCCTCTGCAACTTAGTGAGACCCTGTTTCAAAATAAAGAATTAAAAAAATAGGGCTGGGGGCTGGGGGTGTAACTTGGAGGTAAAATGCCCCTGGGTTAAATCCCCAGTTCTGAAAAAAAAAATTGTCCAGAACCAGAAAACTTGAGAGTAAAATGTCATCCTGGGGCCATAGCGCCCCCTAGCATACATAATTGCAACCACATTATGCATCTTCCGATCTCTATGTATTTTGAGTACTCAAAATGTACTCATATTTCACAACAAACACAAATTAATTATAGTTCAAAAGGAGCAGAGCTAGGCTTTCAATTCAGGCTCTGAGCAATCATATTAGTGATTATTTTTCTGTTTCTAATATACCAATTAAGCTCATTGGAGTCCCGCTAATTAAGTTACTTAACTCAAAGATAAGGGAATCATAACATACACTAAAGAGGGAATGAGCTTTAGCTTTTAAATAATTATCTGTCTGAGATTGGAGCACTTCAGTTTCCTGTGTTATGCCAGTAGATTGAATCTCAGGAGTCACTTACAGGAAAAGCACGAGGCATTTAGACAGTTCTAAAAAGCTAGGGTCTGCATATTACTGCCACTTTAAGGCCCCAGGGCACGCACCTGTGGGAACTGGACCACACACACTTTGCAGAGGCCCAGTCACAGCTGAAAGCCGCTCCAGGCCCCTATCACCACCATCTGCAACTCTCTTCCAGCAGGGGAGAGAGGATTCCAAACTCTAGGCATATTTTCGATATTCAACCCCTAAGAAGAAAGGCTTTGGAAGACAGAGCAAGCCAGCCCAGATTCTAACTTTGCTGACTGCAGAAATTATCAAGTTTATAAATGATAAAGGAAGAAGATCCAGTAAGCGAGGCCAGGATCAAACTCCTCACAGTCAGGATTTGGGAATGAGAAGAGGAAGGGGAAGAGGGGAGGACATCTTGGTTCCAGAACCCAAACTAGCAAAGCTGGTGGACTGAGATGAAGTGTGTGCCTTTGCAGAGGTGGACGGAGACAGTCTTAAAAAGCTGGGAACGGGCCGGGCGTGGTGGCGCACGCTTGTAATCCCAGTACTTGGGAGGCAGAGACCAGAGGATCCGGGTTCGCGGCCAGCCTCAGCTACTTAGTGAAGCCCTCCGCAACTTAATGAGACCCTGTTTCAAAATAAAGGATAAAAAATAGGGCTGGGGGTGTAGCTCGGAGGTAGAATGCCTCTGGGTTCAATCCCCTGTACCACACACATGCACACAAAAAGCTGGGAACAAAAAGCTGGGCATGGTGGCACACGCTTGGAATCCCAGGACTTGGGAGGCTGAGAAAGGAGGGTCGCAGGTTTGAGGACAGCGTCAGCAAGTAGTAAGACCCAGTGAGACCCTGTTTCAAAATAAAAATAAAATACGGCTGGGGGTAGAATGCCTCTGAGTTCAGTCCCCAGTACCACACACACACACACACACACAAAGGTGGGAACATTTCACCAGTCAACCCGGCGACTTGCGAGGCTAAGGCAGGAGGATTGCAAGTATGAGGCCAGCCTCAGGAACTTAGTGAGACCCTAGGTTCAGTCTCTAGTATTGGAAAAACAAACAAACAAGAGCTAGGAACATCTGCTCATGTGGCCTTTCAATTCAATTCAAGCTTAGATACAGAGATAACCTCTCCCCCCAGCATATCATGCCATAATTAGCCTACTTCCTTGATAAATCCTAAGACTAGCTTTGGAGAAATGTAGTTTAAAAAAGGCTCATTTAATTCATTGGAAAAAAGATGTTTACAGTTTTATTTATTTATTTATTTTCTGTGTGTGGCACTGGGGACTGAACCCTGGGGGTATTGTACTTCTAAGTTACACCCCCAGCCCTATTTATTTTTTGTTTTGAAACAGGGTCTCAGTAAGTTACTGCATGATGTTCTTGAACCTGCCATCCTCCTGTCTCGGCCTCCCAAGTACCATTTGCAGGTTTTTTTTTTTTTTTTTTTTTTGGTAGTACTGGGGATTGAACCCAGGGGCATTTTACCTCTGAGCTACATCCCCAGCCCTATTTTTTTTTTTTGCGGTACTGAGGATTGAACCCAGGGGCCTTCTACCTCCGTGCTACACCCCCGGCCCTATTTTTTATACTTTATTTTGCAACCGGGTCTCATGAAGTTGTGGAGGGCCTCACTAAGTAGAGAGAGAGAGAGAGCTGAGGCTGGCTGCGAACCTGGATCCTCCAGTCTCCGTCTCCCAAAGTACTGGGATTACAAGCGTGCGCCACCACGCCCGGCCTTATTTTTTATTCTTTATTTTGAAACAGGGTCTCGCTAAGTTGCGGAGGGCCTCACTAAGTAGCTGAGGCTGGCCACGAACCTGCAATCCTCCTGTCTCAGCCTCCCAAGTACTGGGATTACAAGCGTGCGCCACCACGCCCGGCTCCATTTGCAGTTTTTAATAGCTCCAAGCCAGTTGCACTTTGAACATGGGCTGTCCCTGGGAAAGGCGACGGCATCCTTGATCAAGGCAGCTTCCTACGGCTGAGAGCAATTCCCAGTGAGGGGCACAGCTGTAAGAAACACAGCTGCAGCTGGTATTTCTGGTGTTTGGAGGAAGATGCATTTGTCCTGAAGAGGGAAACTGGGTGAGCGCCACTGTATCCATTACAGTCCACCCCCAGAGCTGCTCAGCTCCGTTTACTTCTTACAGGAAGTTTGCCCTATGTGGGAACAGCTTCTTTAGAATTCTGGTTGGTGTTGGTAGGATAAACTGCTGGTATTGGAAAATTGCTCTGATATTAATTTCTAGTAAAATGTGAAAGGCAGTCATTCAGGCAGGGAGAGGCTGTAGCTCTGTTTGTTACACTCCAAGAGCTCCCCCTCCCTTCTCTTCTGCCCCTTTGTTCTAAATGATTCACCCATAGTAAGAATGTAAAGACAATTGAAGCCTCTAGCCTTAGAAGCACGTAGAGACTTAAGAACACCATAGAGGCAGTTAAGGCTTTAGCCCTAAAATCACAGTGCACAGCCACACTGGCTATAATCAGTGCCTCTGTTTCCCTCCTGTTCTTTGTGACTTGGCCTCAGTATGAGAAAGACAAACTCCATGTGGTACATCAAAGTGCCCATAGTTGATAGACAACCAATACAGCCCAATACAATAGGGGTAAAAACAAGGTAGATTAGTGACCTCGGCACTTAGTAAGTGCAGTTAGCAGACTAGAAGGCACAACCTGCCTAAGGATTAAGTTATGCCTAAGAAATAAGTTACTAGCTTGTTGTCTTGGTAATGCTGATAAAACCATACCAATGTGAGAATTGTATTTAAGGGGCCGGGGTTGGAGGGAGGGGACAGTTCCACTTTCGGGCTCTCCGGCGTGTCTTCCAGGCACGCTGCTTTTCCTCTTCTCTTTTTCTATCTCTTACTGACTTTGTAATAAAAATTTGTTAAAGCTGCAACTGAACTGCCTGTTAGTTTTTAATTCCTCTCTTCAGACGATCTGATCAGAATTGAAGGAAAGAATCCACAGCGCCGCTCCCACCGTGACATAAACTACTGCCCCTGCTGGTAGAGTTCATCTGGTGCTCTTCCTCCACGGCTCTTTCTAGATTTCTCTTAGCTAGCATTCCTGCTGATCTAGGTGGCTTCCCTATGAAGTCATTCTGACCCTCATCCTTGAAGGTCATCCTGGGGTTACCTTGCTCTCCTTAGGCTGTGTCTACTACAATTGTCCATTTCCCTTGAAAATGGCATGGGATTAACTGGATGTGGTGGTGCATGCCTGTAATCCCAGTACTTGGGAGGCTGAGACAGGAGGATCACAGGTTCAAGGGCAGCCTCACAACTTAGCGAGACCCTGTTTCAAAATAAAAAGTAAAATAGTGGTGGGGGTGTGCTCAGAGGTAGACCACCCCTAGGTTGACTTGCCTGTACCAAAACAAAACAAAACAAAACAAGAAACAAAAACCAAAAAACCCAAACAGCATGGGAATGCAGAGATGTCGCAGTAGGTTAACCAAGTGCCAAACATATGGCACAGATATGTAGCAACAGACCTACCTACTTTCTACTGATGACTGGAGGCAATTATTTCCCTGATAATAATGTAACTGATTTACTTGTCTCCTGGTTTCTTGGCACAAGGGTTCTAAAGTCACTGGGTGTAGCCATGGCTTAAAGTTCCAGGGATTCCTATTGTGTCCTTGGGTGCGAGTGCTACCACCTCTGGGAATAAGCACCTCTCGATTCACAGAGCTCAATGTTATAGGGCAGAAGCACAAGTTCCTTAAGCAAGTGGTTAAGGGTGTTAAGTGGGGCCACTCCTGTTTCCCCTCCTTGGTTCCAGGAACCATGGATTCTACCACCTGAGAACATAGTCACATACAGTGGCTCTCGATTTAGGGTTTGATATACCATGGAGAATAATGTGCCATCCTCACGGGTTATCATTTCCAAAAGGTTGGCCCAGCCACCTCAGGCCAGCGGCTCTTGGTGGTCTGGTATGTGACAGGACCAGTGGTGGAATGGTCTTGTCCCCATTGCTATGACTTCTCTGCTGTAAATCAGGGCCTTTGTTCCACTTAGTTATGGGAGGTTCTACTTCAGTAGGTAGAGGCCTTGAAATCCTTGAATAGAGGTGGGAGTGGTGGTGCACACTTGTAATCCCAGTACTTGGGAGACTGAAACAGGAGGATCGCAGGTTCGTAGCCAGCCTTAGCAACTTAGTGAGGCCCTCTGCAACTTAATGAAACCCTGTTTTAAAATAAAAGAATAAGCCGGGCGTGGTGGCGCACGCTTGTAATCCCAGTACTTTGGGAGGCGGAGACCGGAGGATCTGGGTTCGCGGCCAGCATCAGCTCTCTCTCTCTCTCTCTCTACCTAGTGAGGCCCTCCGCAACTTTGTGAGACCCGGTTTCAAAATAAAGTATAAAAATATAGCGCGGAGGTAGAACGCCCCTGGGTTCAATCCCCGGTACCGCAAAAAAAAAAAAAAAAAAAAAAAAAAGATAAAAGAAAAGAAAGGAAAAGAAAAGAATAAAATAGGGCTGGGGTGTAGCTTGGAGGTAGAATGTCCCTGGGTTCTATTCCTAGTAATACACACACACACACACACACACACACACACACACACACACATATATCCTTGGATAGTAGGGCTCCCCTGAGGCACAGAGGGCTGGACAGGAAATTCCATATCTGGAATCTGTGACATTCCAGGCCGATGGACTTTTGTTTTTTCCAGGGCAGAAGGGATCAAGGTAGTCACCCCATGCTCAGTCAGCATTCATATGGCTGGGACTCAAAACACCCGACCACCACGACTCAGAGGAAGGAAGGCTTACTTGCTCACAGTTCTGGAGGTTTCAGTCCAGGTCACGTCTGCAGAGCTCGGAGCACGGTGGTGGGAATCAGAGAGAGAGCATGAGCAGAGAGACTGCTCTCATATCATGGGGGCTGGAAGCAGGGAGAGAGGGAGAGGAGGGAACGAGGGTCATATATAGAGTCCACAAGGCCACGCCCCCAGGGACCCCTCCTCAGCAACCAAGCCCCACCTCCAACATGGCTGCCTTGCCTATGACACCCCCAGCCCTATTTTATTCTTTATCTTGAAACAGGGTCTCACTAAGTTGTTGAAGCTGGCTGCGAACCTGTGATCCTCCTGTCTCAGTCTCCCAAGTTGTGGGCACTGTGAAGTCTGACGGTGAGGCCTGGCCGGAGGAGGTTGAGAACAAAAGAACTCCAGCAGTGGCGGGAAAATGCTCCTGACCATCCCCCTGCCCCAGTCCCATAAATCTACCTGTCCTGGCCTGTGGTTAAAACCACCAATCTGAGGACTGTTTGCTCCCCCTCCCTCCTAAAGCCCTATAAAAAGCCCCTAGTCTATAAGGAAGGGGTTCCTGACTCTCATGGACTCTCTCTCCCGGTCAGCCGCCTCCTCCCAGGTTTTATCCCTAAATAAAATCTGTTCCTGCTGTCGAGCTGTGCCCCTCTTACCCCATATTCCCCAACACAAGTTATTGGGATTACAGGTGTGCGCCATCACACCCGGCTGGTTGCTTTCTAAGAGTTTCAGAATCTTGCTCCTTTAAGACCAGTTGCAGCCTGTGGCAGAGAACGAGGCCCTGACATTCAGCAAAACGTCTATAGATTTAGCTGTGCCTATTTCCTGTGCTTCTTAGACAGCTTTAACTTGCCTATTCACATATCCCGGCCTACTTTGTTCTTAGCTTTGCCCCAAAGACTCCGGTTTTTGGCTTGTCCCGGTTTGAACTTGGTGGATCTGGCTATTCCTTTTCTGACCTCCGCCTGTTTTCGGATCTGCTTTTCTGCTTTTCGCCAGGCCTTGGCAGTTCCAAGCACCTGACCTCAGCTCAACCTGCCCTTGACTTTGTTCCTTCTGCCTCACACCCACAACCTGAAGGAATCTCGGCTTCTCCAGAGAGAGGTGAAGCCCAGTGGGGTTTTCCTGAAAGCGAGCTTGCCGTGTGGCAGAGAATAAACAGGCACTTCGTGTTTTAACAAGGGAGCACTTTAACTTCATTCCTATTTTCATGATGTTTTTCTTTTGTTTCTACATTTGCTGCAAAGTATTCATTTCGCCAACATTGAGTGGATGATTTCAGGAGTCAGAAAAAAAAAAGTTTGCCTGTTACTACAGTAGAGCCCGGCCTCACTTTTAGTTTAGTTTCTGACTTTTCTGTATAAAGAGGAGAAAACTTTACAAGTTTGGAAAAACATTTGGACCTAGCCTGTCAAGCCTGTCCTGTCAAGCCTGGCACCTCTGCAACTCTATGTTTTTTCCATCTATTATACTTTATAAAGATATTTACGTACATTACAGCAACCCTTGGCAGCAGACAACTGGAAAACGGCCATTTTTCAGCAATTAAATCTAATTTCTAGTTTCTTATTAACATAGTTTTTAGCCCAGTTGTTTCTTCGAAAGCCTCCGGGGAATGCATTTTGCAAAACCAAATCAGCTGTCTACCCAGGAAAGCCTCTTAGTGATAGTTTGCAACTTTTCAACGTGGCTCTTTTCAAACATCAGATTTTTTTTTTTTTTTTTGCTTTTTGTCGTCACTAGGTGAGAAAGTTTAGGATTCATCACCCCACATCCTTTGCTTGCTGTGATCCCATACATTTCAGGCAGGCGGAGAAGGCTTGTGTGTCACTGGTACCTGACCCATGAGCCTATTTGTGGTGTTGAGGGTGCTGGGGTGAGAAGAGCTGGCAGGAGAAGCCGGGCTGGCCCAAATAACCGCAAAAAAGACCAGATTTCAGACAGGCAGTTTTACAGTTTCCCACTTTGTGATTTTGCCAACTTTCAGCCACTTCTTTCTCTAGCACTGAACAAACAAGACAAACGAGCATTCTTAAAACGTCCCGAGTATATAGGCCAATCTTTCTCTTCAGTTATCTTTAATCTGCCGTGTATTGATTTACCTTTCCACACCCATCCGCTCGATTTACGTTTAAATAAAGTTTTCCAATTAACTGCACAGTGGAAAAAAAAACACACACAAGCTACTGAGGGGGATGGTAAAAGAAAAATGGGTTGTCTCTTTCTCATCTCAGAAGATTGAGATGACCGGCTTTTACAGGCGAACGGCCCGACAAAATGTTTTCATTCTGACCCCAGCCAGTTCTGATATTTTCCCAGTACTCTGATGTAGCACACCGGCTGTAGATATTTTCTGTGATATGAATGTTTATTAGCAAAGCCTGAATCTCATTTGCTAGAATAAAAAAGGGCCTGTCGGGAGACAGTGTTTTAGTCTTCTTTTTTCATTGATTTTATTTCTCTCCCATGTGGCTCTATTTTCGCCGTGCACCATCTGTCAATAAAGCCACGGTTCCCCAGCCAGTGAGAACAACAGAGACCCTCTCTGCGCAGGCGCAGACTCGGTGCAGGGACGTGGGTTTTGGAGTCGTGGACTGCTGAGCTCGGCCCTCAGGCTTTGTGAGGAATGTGTTTAAAAGCTCCGCAGGTTGGGACCAGGAGCCAAAGTTACAAAATTACAAGGTTTTGAGGTTTCACTACCAGAGTCTTTCTCTTGGATTTTGCTAAGAATGTATTCCCTTTATTATTTTATGCTTTTATTAGTGCATTATAGTCTTATATCCTTTATTATTTTAAACATCAATCCTTCTTATGGTCAACAGTAATGTATTGTACAGTTACGTTTTCTGTTAAGAGTAGATTTCATGGTAAGTGTTCTTACCACAATAAAATAGTCCTTCGAAATTATTATTATTATTATTATTATTTTTATTATTATTTTTGCGGTACTGGGGATGGAACCCAGGGGAATTCTATCTCCGAGCTACAGCCCAAGCCCTATTTTATTTTTTATTTTGAAACCGGGTCTCATGAAGTTGCGGAGGGCCTCACTAGGTAGAGAGAGAGAGAAAGAGAGAGAGAGAGAGAGGAGCGAGGAGAGAGAGAGAGAGAGAGAGAGAGAGAGATAAATCATGCGCGTGCGCATGCGAGCTGAGGTTGGCTGTGAACCCGGATCCTCCGGTCTCTGCCTCCCAAAGTACTGGGATTACAAGCGTGCGCCACGACACCCGGCTATATTTTGATTTTGCCTATTTTTTAATGCTAGTGAGCTTTCTGTGACTGTAACAAGATGTCTGAGACAATTAACTTAAAGTGAGGAAAGGTTTGGCTCACAGCTTTGGAGTTTCGGTCGATGGACAGCTGGCCTTGTTATTTCTGGGGGTGCACGGCCAAGGAAACCTGTTCATCTCATTGTGGGGAACAAAAGAAGGAGCTAGAGGAAGGAGACCCGCATCCCACAGTCCCTCTCATGGGCACACTCCCAGTGACCTACACCTTCCACAAGGTTCTTCCTTTACATGGTTTCCATCACCTCCCAATAGCACCAAGCTGAGGACCAAGCCTTTAACACATGGTACGTCCCTTCAGTGAAATACTATGCAGCCTCTAAGTAATATGCTTCCAAGAAATGGTATAGAAATGAATTGACATCTTGTTAAGTGAAAAACTAGTTATAAAACACTTCAGCAGGGTGTGGTGGCACACACTTGTAATCCCAGTACTTGGGAGGCTGAGACAGGAGGATCGCAGGTTCACAGCCAGCCTCAGCTACTTAGTGAGGCCCTCCACAACTTAGTGAGACCCTGTTTCAAAATAAAGAATAAAAAATAGGGCTGGGGGTATAGCTCGGAGGTAGAATGTCCCTGGGTTCAAACCCCAGTACTGCAAACAAAACAAAGCAAAACAAAACACTTTGACCCTATTTTTCTAGGAAATAAGTATATATGTAACCGATACTTCATTAAATTTGGGATTGATGAGTATGGTCATAATTTAAAAATCTTTTTTTGTTGGTTGTTGGAGCCCCTATCTTCTCTAGTATCAGGGAATCCAAGTCATTTCTCCATTGTGGTCTCTGATAGCTATTCTTGTTTCCTTCTCCTTTAAATTTTTTTTTTTTTTTTTTTTTTTGCGGTACCGGGGATTGAACGCAGGGGCGTTCTACCTCCGTGCTATATCCCCGGCCCTATTTTTTATACCTTATTTTGAAACCGGGTCTCACGAAGTTGTGGAGGGCCTCACTAAGGAGAGAGAGAGAGAGAGAGAGAGAGAGAGAGAGAGAGAGAGAGACAGGGAGATAGAGAGCGAGAGAGCTGAGGCTGGCCGCGAACCTGGATCCTCCGGTCTCCGCCTCCCAAAGTACTGGGATTACAAGCGTGCGCCACCATGCCCGGCTCCTTCTCCTTTAAATTG
>PVJS01017066.1:0-36643 GCA_004027185.1 Glis glis | reverse complement strand
CCCTCCGCAACTTCGTGAGACCCGGTTTCAAAATAAAGTATAAAAAAATAGGGCTGGGGGTGTAGTGCAGAGGTAGAACGCCCTTGCGTTCAATCCCCGGTACCGCAAAAAAAAAAAAAAAATAGGGCCGGGGGTGTAGCGCGGAAGTAGAATGCCCCTGTGTTCAATCCCCGGTACTGAAAAAAGAAAAGAAAACTACAACGCCTATTACACACTGCAACAGTGATGGCTACATTCAATGTTTATTGAATGCTTATCATGTGCCAAACAGTTTTAAGTACAACAATGTTACTTGTTATCATGAAATCTTAAGACATACATATTAATCTATAATTTGTTTTAAGATGAAAGTATGTTATTTTTGGAAAGAACAGGTGATACAACATCAAATTGAATTGGGTGTAGTCATGTGACATGGCTGGAAACTCCAGGAGTTTAGCAACTAAGGTAGATAAAAGTGGCTCGGCAACATGGAAAAGTTAAAACATTAAACTGCGAGAATGAAAGACTTTATCTTACATATGTTTGGCAGGAAGAGGTATGCTTCGGTGGTGGGTGAGTCTCTGGTGAGAAAACCCTCTAGAAACCCATGGCTAGATAGAATCAGGTGAGGAGAAGCTGTTAGTTCAGGCATACTCATTAAGTTATTTTACTCACTCTCTCATCTATTGTTTTAGGCACTTGGTTTCTGTCTATTCTGAGCCAACATCCTGCATGTTGCACCACAGAGGAAATGCCAGTGGCTATTCTTAGGGTGCCCAAAGCCCAGGAATCTCCATAAGAGAAGGGTTCTGACTGTCCAGGTCACACAGGAGGGCACACGATATTTGCTGAACGAATGAACAGTGGGAGAATGTGTTCTAGGAATTGCAAACTAGCACTGAAAACCAGATGCACTCAGCAAATAGGTTTTATTTGGCAGGATTGTGGTTTTGGGTTTTTAATTCACAAGTCTTTAGATGGAGGCTCTCTCCATGTTGCAGCAGTCCAGATCAAAACCAATCATCCCATACATGCTGCTTTACACATCGAGATGTTCCTGAGCTCTGAACACATCTTAGTTTATGAGTCAAAAAATAGATCAAGTAGTCACATGTAATCGTAGTTAATATTCATTGAATGCTTATCATGCGCTCAGCACTGTTCTAAGTTCTTTTTTGCATTAGCACATTTAATCTTCACCAAAACCCAAGAAAGTAGATTTTATTATCTCTGTCTGATTGTGTCCTCAAAACCATGATAACAAATAGGCAGCACCCAATTCAGACTAAGGTACCGGGGTCAGGGCATGGGTTAAGGAAGTCTGCCCAGAAGAGATGACTCTCGAGCTGAGTTTAGAAAGAATTACCCTATGGTGGGAGGGCTTTCCAGGGAAAAGGAAGAGCCTGTTCAGTCCAGAAGGTATGAAGGAAAGGTGGCACATTCCTGGGAATGGTGAGGATTTGGGCAAGATCTGAGTAAGATCAAGACCACAGGGACTCTTACATGCAATGCCAGTGGGTTTAGACTGGATTGAAGCTTTTAAAGAGTCATAGAAAAAATTCGAGCGGGACATTGGCAGGCCCAGCTTTTCATTAACTATCTCGGCAGTGAAAATGTGTAGGAAGGATTAGACAGAGAAGTGAGATTAGGTGGAATCTCTGCAGACTACTGCAGCAATTTGGATGAGGAACCATGAGGGTGCAAGCCAACTGGAAGTAGGTGTAAGAGGCAAAGAGTTATGGAAAGAACTGAGGGAAAGTGTGTGGGGGTCAAGAATGTCTTCCAGTGAGCTGAGTAAGATCATTAGAAGATACTACTGAGAAGCAGCTACAGATTCTGAAGAAAAGATCGCTTTAGTCTTATCTCTGCTGAGTTTGATTTTCCTTTGGGACATGCAGGTAGAAATGCCCAGTGGGTGTTGAGTGTGCGCATCTTCAGCATGGTGTCAACCTGTGCTGCTAAGCCAAATTCTCTTGTGAATAATTGACTTCCTGAACATAAGCCATTATAAGAGAAGAATATGGACTCTATATATCCTCTATTATTCCTAGTGTCATCCTTCATTTTTCTGAGTAACCAAAATAAAATTCTGGAGTTGTATCAACTAAGTGGACCAAAAACTAAGTACAGTCTGTATCTTTTGCTTCTTTCCAGAAACACTATCTTTCATAGTTTCTGGTACAGGGTCAAGACTCAGAAATGAGTGTGTAGAATGCATGCATATATATGCACAAATGGGTAAAGGAAAAACAATCACCATAATGCCAATCAGGGCTCTTTCAGGACCTGGAGCTGGGACACACTTCTACCTGCACCAGCCAAGATGCTCCTGGTTTGAGCAAATTCTCTAGAAAATCCCATGCAATGAGCAGACTCGTGTCTGATGAGGGTGCCTAGCCTTTGAGTTGGTTAGAAGTGGCCTCTGAATGCTGCTGATACCCTGTGCGTTTTAGACTGTCCCCACTTGAAACTCTAGTTGAAGAATCCAAGGGTAAAGACAATACTATCTATAAAGTTCTTTTCCTAGCCTCTGATCCTCTCCCCAGCCCCAAAGCAGCACACACCATCATCTTTATTGCTTTATTCTGCTCCCTAGTTCTTCATGGAATTTTCACCTCCATTATTTTATGCTACAGATTTGTTTGCTCACTGCCTAACTTCCTGACTTGTTTGTAATCATGTAAGGACCAGGTATTGATCTGTTTTGTTCAATATTATCTCCCAGAATGTGTGACCATGCCTGATATTTAGTATATTCTTGGCAAGCATTTGTCAAGTGAATGCATCTTTGCATTCCCTGGGCCTCTTGATGTGCCTGGTAAACCCCAGGCACTAGAAAATTGTTGAGTGAATTGATCGTTTTGATCCTACATGTGTACCCACCAAGACATGTGGCCAAGTGCTTGCCCACACCAGAATTGAGCCTGTGCCAACACCATGCCCTTGATCCACCACAACTTTAAGCTTAATAAGCCTTTTCTCTTTGTAAGTTAGTGGCCTCAGGCATTTTGTTGTAGCAACATGAAGCTAATGCACCTGTCTCCCCCCACTAAAGGTACATTAAAGAAACTAAGAATAATTATCATTATTAAATGCCCCAAATGATCAACAAACAGAAAACACAAAGATAATTACTTACAAGTAAGTTCATGAGGACAATTGGGACAAACATTGTGAAGCCAATAAGTTGGGCAAAGGAAAGAATTGGATATGACAATTCATTTCTCAAAAATGGTTCCAAGAAGGCATCTCGATAATTGATATCTCCTAGCATCATGCTGAAGGTCTGGATTATGGAAAGCAGTGGAGTGCTGAAGGCATCCTGAGAAAGACAGGAAGGAAAACATGAAATGCAAAATGTATATAATGGAAATGTGTTTCCTGGAGAGTAAAATGACAAAAAAATATATATTTGGAATACTTTTTAAAAGTCACAGGCAAGTAGCTACTGAAAAGCAGTCATAAGAATTATTTATAAACTATAGCAAGGTCTTTTGTACACATATACAAATCATTGTGCATTACACATAAAGTTTTGACAATGAAAAAAGTTGTCTTTTCCACTTTTTCTTGCAATAAATATCATTTGAAAAATATATCAGATGAAACAAAGTAAAAAAAATTCATATATTGCCATTATCCATTTTCTAGGCCATTGAGATTTCAGTATAACTACATTTCCAATATTCGCAGTGATGAAATCAACTACTGATGCAACTGCCTCACCTGTAAATCCAGGAGGACGTAAAAGCTGAGTCCAAATGCCAAAAGAAGGAAGACAAACACTACTGTAGACCTCAACAAAGTTTTCAAAATTACCTCCAACATAACAATGAAAATTCCACAATTTTCAAATCTAGAACAATCAAAAATGAAAATATTTACTCACTTTTTAAGTCAGAGTATATTTTATTTAGTGACAATATTCTCATTAAATTAGGCATCAGGTTTCATTGATGAGACAATTGCGAAAAGGGCATGAAAATCCATGAATAATCAAGTCTTATTTTCAAGCTGCTCATCAAATTACTTTCTTCTTGTTAATGTTCATCTTTAATCATTTTACCACTTGAACACTGGATATTACTTCAACAAAAGTACCGGGGGGGGGGAACATAGCTCCCCAATATCAAAGAAAATGATACCAAATGTTTAACAAAGGAATTTGAGAGATGAATTGTGTGATGCCTCCAGCACAGAGTGATTAAAAGAACTCATGCACTTGAAGCCCCTGTTGCAGGGCACAGAGCACTGGCTTTATATTCATCCATACTCCTGACCTCTTTTGTCCGCCCCCAACCAGCACCCTACATTGAAAAATGTTTGGATAGGTAATGGTGTCATCTGGCCACTAGCTTGTATACTTCCTTTGCCAAAGGCAACTTGTTAAAAGAGGGAATCATAAGATTTAAAAACTGTCACTACCCAATATACACATCAACCAAAACATCACATTGTACCTCATAAATATGTATAAATATTATATGTTGAGCAAAAAAATAACATTAAAAAAATCCCAAAGGACCTCAGCTGAATTCCTAGAGATGTCCGGGTAAGTCCCCAAGGTCACTGATAATGACAGAGAAAAAGGAGGGACAGTTCCTAACCCTGACTTGAATCCTTTAACATCTGGGCCACTACTCTTCTGATCACACCAGGTCCTCCCCCAGGGGTTAGGCCAGACCTGACATCATTGTGCTCATGACACAGCAGTACAGATGGGGCAGTGGAAATGCATGGTCCCTGGAGTCAGAAGACGTGGATAAATACTTCTGTCTTGACTTACTAGCACAGATCTTTGGCAAGTTGCTCAACTCAATGCCTAAGCTTCTTATATACAGTGCAGGTAATAACATTTGCTTATTGCAAAGACTATGTGAAATAGCATTTAACACAATGCTAGCAACTGTGAGAAGTAAGGGAATGTAGCCTGTATGCCCTCTTCAGTGTCTTTGGGCTTTTTTATTTTTAATTTTGATACCACTTTATTCCCCATACTGCTCACTTCATTTTTAGCATTTAAACCCAAAATAAATGCTTATCAAATAATGTCAGTTAAATCAAGAATAGCCAACACTTTTATTCCCATTTCCTCCTCACATTTAATCTATATTTCTCTAGGCCAGTGGTTCTTGACCCAGGCAGATTTGGCTCTGAGGGGACACATGGCAATGTCTGGTTACATTTTTGGCTGTCACAACTGGGATGGGGTATATGCTACTGGTAAATAGTGTGTAGAAGCCAGGATGTGGCTAAATATTTTATAATATACAAGATAGTTCTCTGCACACATACACACAGAAAAATAATTAACTAGCTTTAAATTTCAATATTGCTGATGTTGAAAGACCCTAGTCTACACTCTGAACTCCACAACCCCACCTTTCCTTAGTAGGGTTTAAAAAATATCTTCCCATTTTAAAACAACTAGAATAAAGGAATAAGCCAGTTATAAATCCATATCATTTATAATAGTTTTTCTTTTGGTATTACAAATACTTAAAGCATGTAGAAATCACTCAAACTGGCTTTACCTTTGAAGATACAATAAGAAGTTCATCCAATAGAAGAATATTGCAATGGCCCCACATTGCCACTGCACATGCGCTGGTATGTTAACAAACAAGGGCAGCACAAAAAAGATGCTCGTTGTATAGATAATCCACTCCAAGACATTGCTGTAATCTAAAAAGTAATTCCTTTTCTAGGATTGAAAATAATGAAGAATTGTCACATATAGAGACCTGTTATCTTATGGATGGTTTTATACACACACACACACACACACACACACACACACACACACACTTAGGACCAATGAATGACCTGCATCACAGATTGACTTAAAATTCCCTGGGCCCTGGGGTACAGATCAGTATTGGAAATGACCCAGAGTCACAAGATGACCTGGTGCTATGGGATTCGGAGGCCTAAGAAAATCCTACTAGTTTGTGGGCTTCTCCTGCAAAGTCCACTCCATCAAAAGGAAACTTCTAGGAGACTACAGGTTGGTTCAGTAATTCCTGAGATTTTTCTGCCTATAGAAGGACATATATGTTGATCTTTCAGGATACATATGAACTAAAGCTGCCTTTAAAGAAGTTTGAGACCTGTACTGAGACTTAGTCAAGAAACAAAAACAAGTCATAACGGTATTCTTAAAGATTTCACATTGTGGACATTAAATTCCCATAGGGAATACCATTTGACTATCAATAAGAAAATGTGGAGATTGAACTGACAGGATTCATATTATTTTATAGTTCAAATTAAATTATACTCTTCAATTTTCACTTTAGGAAAATAAAATATGGCAAGAGATTAAGTTATATGCCTTAAATCATTTAAGGTAAAGTAGAACAATATAGTCTAGTTCTCAGACAATTTATTTAAAAGTACATAAATGAAAATACTTGTGTAACGGTTAACAGATGCAAAGTATTATTATCATTATTATCAACAGACTTTAGTGCAAATATCCATGTGTACATGGGTACACAATACAACAAAGAAAATGTTTAAAGAAAATGAGGTTTTGTATAAGACCTCATAAATAGTATTCACAAAATCCCCACAAAAATATTAATAATAAAAGACTTTAAACTTCCACACAGAAATAAAGGATCCATGCCATTTATCAACCAAAGCAAGGACCTGCAGGTAACTAACATAATTCTTGTGTCTGATCTGAGATTGGTTCACTCTCTTAACAAAATAAAGTATAAAATAAAAAGTTATACCTTAAAATTTCCAAATTTAACTTGGAATTTTATCCAATATAGAAAAACATTTCTGTTTAGGGAAAGAATTCAAAGAAAGAACCATTTGAAATGGAGTCTTAGGCCAGATAAATTCTTTACAAATATTTACATTTAAAAGTACCATATTCAAATTTTATTATTTTAATAAAACATTAAAATTATATAACACACATAATTGTCATTCATAATAATCATTTGTAGCCAGTCAGATTCATCTGGATCAGTAAAAGTGGAACATCTCTTTTTCAGATATATAAGTCAGTGTCCTTACCTAATATCATATACTTTTTGAAAAGTTTCTGCTTAGTATTTTCAATCTATACATTAGTCAAGCTATGTGATTTTATTATGACATTATATTCTTTTTCTTTTGTGGGACTGGGGATGGAACCCAGGCGCATTCTACCTCCGAGCTACACCCCCAGTCCTATTTTTTATTCTTTATTTTGAAACAGGATCTCACTAAGTTGAGGAGGACCTCACTAAGTAGCTGAGGCTGGCCACAAACCCATGGTCCTCCTGTCGGTCTCCCAAGAACTGGGATTCCAAGCGTGTGGCATCACACCAGGCTGACATTATATTACTTCAAATAATTATTTATCAATTAATTTACATTCTATGTACTAAAAGATTTGCAACTTTAGAGATACAAATGTATTATGTACCTGTTGGAATATTTGAACCACTTCTTTGCAATATCCAAATATACTTGATAAAAACACTAAGATCATGCAAACATTTATTGGATATGAGTTCTGAAACAAAAAAGTATAAGACAAGTAGTTATGAGTGATATAAAATAACACTTTAATGGGTTCAAAATTTCCCACTATTAAATATTTATTTTATTTCATTTGTATGTATTAGCTTCCTTAGAGTCGAATGACAAATTATTGTGATGCCAATACTCACCTCATAGTCATTTCATAATGTCCTTATGAAATGAGGACAAAAAATTTTCATAATTTTTCATAATGTCCTTATGAAATGAGGACAAAAAATTTCAGAGGTTCAAAAATTTCCAATTAACGGCCGGGCGTGGTGGCACACGCTTGTAATCCCAGTACTTGGGAGGCGGAGACTGGAGGATCCGGGTTCGCAGCCAGCCTCAGCTACTTAGTAAGGCCCTCCGCAACTTCGTGAGACCCAGTTTCAAAATAAAGTATAAAAAATAGGGCCAGGGGCGTAGCGCGGAGGTAGAACACCCCTGGGTTCAATCCCCGGTACCGCAAAAAAATAAAAAGATTAAAAAAAAATTTCCAATTAAATTCTAAGGGAGTATGAATCTATAAAATTTTCTAATTTTCTAATTGTGGTACAATACACATAACATAAAATTTTCCAATTTAAAAGATTTCTACGTACATGTACATTTACATTTTAAAATGTACAATTTAGTGGCATTATGCATATTCACATTGTTATATGGCCATCACCAACCACTATCTAGTTCCCCAGCTTTTTCATCATCCCAAATAGAAGCCCTATGCCCACTAAGCATCTCTCCTCATTCCCTCTCTTTGTAGTTCCTAGTAACCACAAATCTATTTCATTTGTTTTTGTTTGTTTGTTTGTTTGTTTGTTTGTTTGTTTTGGTACTGAGGATTGAACTCAGGGGCATTCTACCTCTGAGTTACACCCAAACCCATTTAAAAAATTTTTTTGAAACAGGGTCTTGCTAAATTGCTAAGGCTGGCCTTGAACCTGCTATCCCCCTGCCCTAGCCTCCCAAGTACTGGGATTATAGGCACACACCACCATACCTGGCACAAATATACTCTATTATAGACATACTTTAAAGTGTTGTACTTCAGCATTTAATGTAGTTCATGCATGTCAATTCCCTTTGAATTACAGATTAATTTACTAACCTATTTATTTATATTCCTCTTAATTCCACAAAGGATTTTAGAAGAAATTGGTACCATATAAAAATTCTACAAGCTATTTAAAGTAATCAAAATCCTGATATTTCAAATTTATCATGGGCTTAGTATTCCTAAGGAAAAATACATTTTTAATTCTTTACTTTAAAAAATTTAAGTCTGAAAATACCGTAGTATCTAATATTCCCCGATGATCACTAGTTTCATTGATGATTCCAGTTGAGTTGAAACCCATTCCTGGTTTTATGTTGACAACAAGAAAGGTCATGGGGATGAGCCCAAGACAGTAAGACCCCAGGTTCATCATATGGGCTCTAAATCCATAGGCACACCTATAAATACATAAGCAAACCTTAATTGAGTCATTTCAAACAAAAATATTTAAGATATCTGTAGAAAAAGTGATTATAATATCTTTCAGAAGTGTATTTGATAAATTCTCTGAATTTTGGAACAAAAACAATCTTCTAATTTACCTTTTTTATTTTCAGAGAAGGAATCTCAACTTCTGAGCAAATGACCTATTACTTAAAATCTCCTCAGTTATGGAAAAGCAGAGACTTTAGCCTATATGTTCTGACTTCAAGTTGAGTACTCTTCCCATAGAACACACCTCCCCCTTCAGTGTCCACTAAACTGCAGGATCCAGCTTGCTTTTTTATGTCTTAGGCAATTTCCTTCCACTCCTGAAATATTTCATTTAGTGTTAAAGACAAACAATGTCAGCATTTTTAATGCCAAAATCTGCCTTTGATACTCATTTCTTTTTCAAAGTATAAAACATTAAAATGATAAAACCGAAAATATTAAAATACCATTAAACATAACTACTTGGAAGGCTTTTAACATATTTAAAGGGGATCTCATTTCAAAAGGAAATACTATTCAATACCCACCATTTCATAAGTAAATATTCTTTACACACTGGATGGTTGAGAAGCTCTATGCGATTATGTTGTACCATGACCTGATAAATAAGGAAACAGCAATAAAAATACAATCATATTAAGCAAATGAATATAAAATGTTTTTTTATTTTCTGGTTTTATAATCTTATTTTGATATTATAAAAATATCATTTGCTTATTTTAGAAAATTTGACAAATAAAAAATTATGTCAACTTTTTAAAAAAATACAAGTGAGAGAGGACTGTCTTATACAGGTGCAATTATTTGATTCAGTCTGTCTCTTTTGATCTCTGACTAGCTGAGATGACACAGCTTTTTATTTATTTATTTATTTATTGCAGTACCGGGGATTGAACCCAGGGGTGTTCTCCCTCTGCGCTACACCCCCGGCCCTATTTTTTTATACTTTATTTTGAAACTGGGTCTCACGAAGTTGCAGAGGGCCTCACTAAGTAGAGAGAGAGAGATAGACAGGAAGAGAGAGAGAGAGAGAGAGAAAGAGAGAGAGAGAAAGAAAGAGAGAGAGAGAGAGAGAGAGAGAGAGCTGAGGCTGGCCGCAACCTGGATCCTCCAGTCTTCGCCTCCCAAAGTACTGGGATTACAAGCATGTGCCACCACGCCCGGCATGACACAGCTTTTTAATGCTATACAGGTTAAACAAAAGAAGACATTAGAGATAAATTATCAAGTGTTATGCCTTCATTCTGTCCTTAAAGAAATTTGCTTTATCTTTCTAGAAGGATTTTATACAGTAGGGCATATATAAATAGTAGTTAAAATAATCTGTTGATTATACATTTTCATAAATGTTATTAGGAACTATTAACATGTATACAAATTTTTTCAATTATTCAAGAAATATATATCTAGAGAAACTGATATCTGCAAGATGACAGAATAGGAAGCCTCAGATTGCCCTTCCTCCAGAGAGACAGAATTAACAATATATGGACCACTGCCTCTGTGAGCAATCCAAACCCAGTTAAGAGATTCTGCACCCCAGGTGAGCATGTAGCCAAAAGACCATATCAATAACAGGAGGAGGATTCATGGCATTTACTTGACATAGACCCTCCTTCCACCACAGCACAGTGCCATTTGGAGAAAACTCCCAACTCCTGGCTCCTCCCTGGGAAGAGAGAAAGAGAAGGTGGAATGTACATCTGCTATTCTAACTTGGGATGGGGGAATGCTTCCCAAGGGAATGATTCCAAGTTAGCCGGAATCTAATCACTAACAGAAGCAGGTATCACGAAGGGGCCACTAAGAACAATGTAGATCACAGGGGCTTGGTCTAGCACCAAAGAAGCTGCAGTATCACAGACAGATAATAGGCAGTGCTTTAGCATCATGGCATGCTACCGTAACAGAGAGGCTGTGGGACCACAGACATATACGAGGGAGAAGTCTTGAGTAGAAATGAGTAAACCTCTTCAACTAGAAGGTTTATATACCCAAGTCCAGAGAAGATGAATCCCTAGAAAAGCCTTGTGAGTTCTCCAGAATCTCTAGCTGGGTTGACTGATGAAGAACCTCCCTCTACAAAATCAGAGTGTAACAACTAGGAGAGGTGGCTTTTTTTTTCAAATGCATTATGGGAAACCCTGTCTCCATCAACATTCTCACTGCTGTGATCCAAAAAACCACACAACTTAGAAGAAGAAGGATTTATTTGTTCACAGTTTTTGGAGATTTCAGGATTCAGTCTATGTGAAGTCGGGGTCTGTGGAGCTCAGGGTATGGCAGTGGGAAGCAGAGAAAGGGAGTTAGCAAGGGCTCTGCTCTCCCATCATGGAGGCCCCAAAGCAAGCAAGGAGATTCAAGGACAAAAGCACAGTCCCTAAGGCAATACCCCCAGGGACCCACATTCTCCAGCCACACCCTACCTGCCTATGTTACCACCCAGTAAATCCATTACAATGGATTTATCCACTGATGAGATTATAACCCTTTATGACTTAGTTAAATCAACTCTGAACCTTAATACATGAGCTCTTCAGGGGATATTATATATCTAACTGTAACAGACTCTGAAGGAGAAGAAAGAAGAAAAGAAATAATAGCCAAAAGTTTCCCAACTTTGAGAATAGAAGTGGACATTCACATTCAAGATGCTCAAAGAACTTTAATTAGCATAAAGGCCAAAGATACATAATCTGAGACACATAATAAAACTGTCAAAAGTCATAGGCAAGGAGAGAATCTTGAAATCAGCAAAAGTAACAGCTTCAATAAGATTATCATCAAATTTCTCAGCAGAAACCTTGAAGTCTAGAAGGGAATGGGACAGTATATTCAAAATGTTGAAAGGAAATAAAAATGCTAACCATGAATGCTGTAAGTGGTAATACTGTCCTTCCAAAATAAAGGATAAGCCAGGTGTGGTGGCACACACTTGTAATTCTAGTACTTGGGAGGCTGAGACAGGAGGATCACAGGTTTGTAGCCAGCCTCAGCTACTTAGTGAGGCCCTCTGCAACTTAGTGAGACCCTGTTTCAAAATAAAGAATAAAAAAAAAATAGGGCTGGGGGTGTAGCTAAGAGGTAGATCGCCCCTGGGTTCAATCCCCAGTACTGCCAAAAAAATAAAGGGATAAACTATAGCTTTCCTAGATAAGCAAAACCTGAGAGAGTTCATTGCTAGACCTGCCCTACAAGAAATACTGAAGGGAGTTCTTCAAGTTGAAATAAATAGATGCCAAATAGCAATACAAAAATATAAAGGGGAAGGGAAAAATACACACAAACATAGAAGCATGAAATATTTTAATATAGAAAAATCACTTCTAAATCTGGTTTAGAATTTTTTTAAAAAGAGTATAAAAAGTATTAACAAATATGTCTTAATGGGTATGCAATATAAGAAGAGATAATTTGTGTCATCAAGAACATAAAGTATTTAAAATATTGAAACACTGGGGGAAGGCCATCACTCTCACCAAGATGAGACTCACTCCATTTCTCCAGTAGTATCATCACCATTAACTTGTTTTGCATCTTTCTAAATTTTTCTATATTTCTACACACAAAGTTGCATGTGGCAAAATTCACATATTAACTATAGCAAAAAGTACAATTGTTTTGTATTTGTTTTTACTCAAATTATGTCCGCAACTTAGGTATTCAACAACACATCCTAAAAATATATCAATGCTAAGTAAATATTCATCAAGAATATTGTTTTTAAATATCACCTAGTATTTCATTACATAGATATAATAGTTTATTTAAACCTTACCCACTGATAGATACTACTACTCTTTTGAATTTCATAATTTAAAATGATGCAGCCATGATGGTTTGCTTAGGCTTTGGGAAGTTTTATAATTTGGTGAGTCATATCTTTTATTTATGGAACATTCTCAGCCACTATCTCTTTGTTTTGTTTTTCTCTTTAAAAATTCCCATCATTTGGAAAAACTTAGAATTTGAATTTTTAGTTTTAGCGTCCTTATATTAATTTTGGTTTATTTGTACTTTGCAAAATTATTCTACCAAACAGTTTCTAGGTTTTTGAATTGAACACTCACTTAACACTTGGAAAATTTTACTCTGATCCTCACCAGCACCGTATTAGACCAGTATTTCTCTGATCTTAGTGTTCATAAAATCTTCTCAGAAGCTTACTAAAAAGATCACAGGTTCAAGGCCAGCCTCAGCAACTTAATGAGATGCTCAGTAACTTAGATAAACCCTGTTTCAAAGTAAAAAAAAAGGGGGGGCTAGGCATGTAGCTTAAAGGTAGAATGCCCATGGGTTCAATCTCTAGTATCACAAAGAAAGAAAGAAAAGAATAGTTCATTAAAATGCTGGTAATATTCAAAAAATTCAAAAAATATGGAAATATATATAGATACTTGTTTTCCCATATGTTTTAATTAAAACAATCCTATTATGTTTTTGAAGTCTTGAAAATCTGTTTTTAAATCAATTATAAATGGGTCACACCACTTTAAGCACATAAACACATTATAAGTTTAAATATCACACAAATTAAGTGTAAATGATACTTGAAATATACCACATTTTTATAGTTATGATGATGGAGTTCTTAAGTGCTCACATTCTGTATGTACCATTAATGAAATAACTTCCCACTGGCTCTAGTCTGTCTTAATCTTAGTATCCAATTCCCTATGTCCCACTATTAGTCCATCTAGACTTTCAGACTTCTGTGATCATTTCTCACACCAGACCAGCTGCCCCTCCTGAAAAACCTCACTTAGCTCACTAAGAACTGGAGGTTCGCTGTGTTATTAAGGAATCATGTGCCGGTAAGACAACCACTAAGTGTAGTGCATTTACTCAAGTGAGCTGGTTTCATATAAATTATACTAAGCCCGTTATTATATAGAATATATATCATTTTAGATGCTAGATCGATTTTATTTCAGCCAGTGGCTGAACTTGGAAGCCGTAGGTATAAAATGTCACACTCTGCCTTTTTTTTGTGTTTTACACTGGAGGAAACTCTTGAATATGTAAGTGGACAGAGGTGGGGAGACAAACACTGACTGTGTTGTCCGTGATTTATTTGATTCTAGATTGGGTCAGGTCTTCATGAAGTGTGGAACTTTAAGAGGGTGAAATTACAGCAACTGCAGAAAATGATTGCTTTCTTTACTAAAAAATAAAGGGTTAGGCCACATGACAGACATAGACATTGAACTGTAAGACTGGAATTCTCTCTAGGCCCCTTCTATGTCCATCAAACATGGGACCATTTTATCAAAACAGTTTTAGAACCCAGATAGAAACTGCCTGGAGAGCTAACACATTGGACTTACATTGAGGATTGAAAGAGGCTCATATGTAATATCATGTACAGGTGTTAAGTTTTTGGTTAATTCCAAGGGACATTGAAGATACTTGAAATTGTACTCGATCTGTAGAAGACATAATTTTTTAAAAAAATTACAGCTATTCTAGCATAGACCCAAAGAATAGTTCTTGACAAACCAAATATGCAAGCCTGTGATTCTGTGGAAAATTAACTGATTCAAGGTGAGTCATTTCAAGTGGAGAAAAGGAAATTAAATGATAACCTATTAATTACAAAAATAAATATTCTGGAAAGCTAATATTGAATTGCTTTCCAACTCATAGTCATGAAAAAAGAGGAATTCTCAAAAGATTATTTAGATCTTTTAGACCCTCATTTTTCAGGAAAAACTCCCCAAGAAAATATAAAGACTAGAAATAACACTAAATAATGCTAATAGAAACAATTAAAATATTTGGGGAAAACTGAGGATAAAAGTGGAAAATTCTATTAGATGTAGATAATCCAATAATATTACAAATGAGACCAATATATATCATGTACAACAGATTGTGGAACTATCGTGATAGCACTATATTTAATATTCTTCAAAGAATTTTAGTGAAGTTCAAATTATCATGATAAAATAAACTTACATGGTAGTCTTTGCAGGACTTGTCCTCTGTGGAAGGTATCATGCAGAAATCTAAAAGAATCTTCAAGAGAGAAAAGCCAGCTGAGATATTGGAACAGAAGACTAAATATGATAGGGATTTTACCCCATTTTTAAAATAGCACACAAGATAGTCCCCTTTCCTTTCTTTGCTTCTTGTACCTCAAAGAGAAATTATATTCATGTCACCGCCATTCAGGAACAAAGTTTAAAATACAAAGTGTCACAGATACCTCTGCATGCTTCAGAATTATCAGATGATTCATAAAAATTCCATGTGCTTGAGAATGAAATTGCACTTACTAAAATTTAGGTAAGAGATATTCTATCAGTTTTTGCCTAAGATTTTGCATCTTTATGGCTTCTAAAGATTATATGGATGATTAAGGATTCTTTTGCTCATTACTTTACAGTGACAATTTACTATCCCTAAGTGAGATTTTTTATCTGAGATCTGAGTCCCTGGTACCTGAGATCAGTCAGGACTGAGATCTCCCTGTGTTTAAGTCTTGTCTCCTGAATTGCTCTAGTCTGGAAGATTGTGTTTGCTTTTGCATGTCACTTGCTGAGAAACACTGAGAGAGTTGTCTAGAGGGGGTGGATAGCAGGAGACAGATGTTGAAATAAGAACTAGTTGAATATCTTCTAGATGCTTAATTAAGGGAAAAACAGGGTCATTAGAGCTAACCTTAGGGTATATGAAGATAGATATTTTTATGTGGCCCCTGTCTACTTAAATGGTTTGAATTTCTCCAAATCTGGTGGTCCAAATTCATGATCCTGAGAAAAATATTACCATCTAGCCAGGCTGCCTCTTGGAACTAGGACTGGACATAAAGTCACAGATTCCCCCATGAATACAACCTAGAGCCTCTGGGGTATCTGGTCAACCTAAACCATGGGACTTAGGGACAAAGGTTGGACTATGCTTTGAAGGGGAGAAACAGGGTCCTGACTGATCTCAGGTACCAGGGACTCAGAAATTTTCAAGGAAGGCTTTGTTGGTAATCAGACAACAGTAGTAAGTTGTAACAGGCATTATGGAAAATAAAGACAAAACTAGTCAGTAATGAAGGGCAAGGCAGAAGGACAGAGGCAGATCTGGTCACAACAGTTTGAGAACTTTGTAATAATCAGCAAAATAATAGGCAAAATAAAGGACAGACTGCCTGGGGACAGGGGTTTGCTAAAGCACCTTTTCAGAAATGTTGTATAAGTAATTCAAATGTGTGATGTGAGGCTAAACTAAAAGACCTTAAAGCCCCTTGATTTTATTAAAATATTTATAATTCAAAAATAATATAAGTCATCTTAGAAAACTTACTAGAAAGTATATAGTTATATAAAGAAAGAAAAAGACCAATCATTATCCCATAACAAATAATTCTTATTAATATTTAACATAATTTCTTCAATAGTTTCTATTTTCCATAAGTCAATATTTTTAGCATATATTTTACTATTATACATATGCTGCAGGAAACATAGTATATAAATTTGTCTATATCTCTGATTATTCAATAGAACTGATTCTAAAAACTGAGTAATTACTGAGTAAGAAAGTCTAAGATAGTTTTCAACCCTAAATATTGATGAGCCTTTTAAAGAAATTTATGCACCTAAAAAGTTATTCTGTATGCCATTAGTGTAGCGGAGTGGCTCTAATTTCCATTAGACATCATAACAAAAAATGACATAAAGTACTTAGCACATAGCAAATGCTCATTGAAATAAAAACAGCAAGTGCTAGCTAGTAGTAGCAGTAGTAGTAGTAACAATCATATACACATTATAAAAACAGTAGCTGGTATATTGTGTCAACCATGATCCTGAACACCTTATATATTTTTCCTATACTTTCCTAATCACTTTGCAAGATCAGCATCAGCATCACTGTTTTAGGAATAAAGAAAACAGAAAACGAAGCTCAGAAGAATGCAGAACTGGGGTTAAATCTCAGGGCTTCCAGACTCCAAATCTGATCCTCTCTCCCCTGTGCCATTATGTCTTACCACCTCCACCACTATTTGAATGTATTTTTTTCCCTTTAAATGACATTTGAAGTCATTCTGCTTTACTTGATACTTCTGTCTGACCTAATCCTCAAATCTCACCCAGGAGGTCTTATTTGCATCCTCTAACTCATGTGTTTAAGAGTTTGTGCATGTGCATCTTGTAGTGAGTGTCCAGTCATGTTCTGGTGTACATTTAATCTAGCACAGGAAGTCACATGTTTGAAGGCTCAGGGAGGCCAGGCAAATAATGTAAATAAATGAACCATGCCAAGAGAGAGCTCTTTCCCACTGTTCTTGAAACATTGGCTCTGCTTGGCGTTTATCTTCAATGTTTGGAATGAGGCATATATCAAGAAATAGCTCCCTAAAAAAAATAAAAATAAAAAAAGGAAAAGAGAAATCTCTACTCCAAGAAAAGCAATAAGCAATTGCAGCAGAAAGACAATACAAGACTTCTAACAATAGGCATTAAAGCTGAGCACACAAAAGAGAGAAGTGGGGTGTGTACATGGGAGAGGCTTTCCCCATTCAAAGGCAGCAGCTGCTACTCAGCCCAGCAATTCCTGCCTTGTGCGAAGGCAGTCCCAGGCATCAGATCTTCTGATTTTATGGGAAGCCAGATACCTGGATCCTTAAGGAAAGCATCTTTGTTTTAAACATTAGCAACTAATGCACATTTGAAACAATAACAACATGCATGCAAAACAAAACATAGCTAGAGCCTTCATTCAACCAGAAAATACCATTGTGTAGTCTCCGCTGTGGACTTGGATTGTTTGAAGACAGAAATCTGTTTACTATATTTTCCTACATTATGCACAATAACTAAGAGGATCCCTTAATCCAAGTAGGGCTTCATTAGATACTTGTTGGCTAACTTCCCTTGTAGCCTGTGGAAAACTAGAAATTCTATTTAAATATGAAAATTACTATTATTAGATTGTGATTACAACAGTAAATCCTCACACCATAATATATGACAAGAATATACCCACAGGAATTTGTTTTGGAGAGCTTACTTTCATGCACTCAGGGAGGTATTCCACCATTTCAATGATTGGACATTTATTGCTTGGAGAAGAATGAACAAAAACCTTGAGACATTCATCCCATCTGTAAAAAATAAATAAGACAAACACAAGTCTTGATCCTTCTGTTCTGCAAAATAGCTGAATTTCAAGATGATACCTTTAAGATAAACATGTGTATGTGTGTGTGTGTGTGTGTGTGTGTGTGTGTGTGTGTGTGTTTTACTGGGTATTGAACCCAGAGGCATTCTACCTCTGAGCTACACACCCAACCCTTTTTGTTGTTGTTGTTTTGAAACAGAGTCTCACTAGGTTGCTGAGAGTCTCACTAATTTGCTGAGACTGGTCTTGAACCTGCAAACCTCCTGTTTCACCCTCCCAGTACTGGGATTACAGGTGTGTTCATCACACCCAGCAGGATAAACCTAAATTTTATTCCCAAAGTCAATGCTCACTCACTGGTTCCAATGGAGCCAATATGTGAACCCAAATCAAACCATTAATAGGATCTTTGTCCATTAATGAAAATTAGGAATGTAGAAAAATTCCAGAATAGCTGTTATAATCACTGTTCTATTCATTTAAATGTCTGCCAAAGAGGGCAGGTCTTTATCTTAATTGTTCTCCTGAAGTCATGAAATAATATGTACATCAGAGCTGATAATTTTGGCTGGAGATACTCACATTTACATGCTACATCAGCAACTTGGTACTAGTTCCATATTTAATAGTTAATTCATATATATATATATATATATATATATGTATATGTACAGATACATATGTATACTGTTGAGTTAAACTGAAAAATAATGTTTCAAATGCATTCACAAGTCTAGGTTCTTCCAGAACACTATAGAGTTTGCCCCTTTCTTCAAGGTGCTTATGATACCAAGGAGAAACTAAATCTGTCACATGAAACAAAGAAGAGCCCATTCATCTCTAAGATCCTACGTAAGTAATGAGTCTGGTTCTAGTAACAGCTCAGACAAATTTTATTTCATTCCTGTCAGTGAAATTCATTTGGAATGTCTGTGCTGTCAACAGAAAACTTCTGGTTATACACTTTCACTGACTGGTGTTTCAAAGGAAATAGATTCTAAAGACTTCCCATGTTCAAAACACAGGCTAGGTCTTTCTTGAATACGAGATTGTTCACCTCTGTGTCCACTACTGGGTGACAAGGAGCCCCAGAGCATATCTGTCTATGACAGCATAGAAAAGTTACGTTTGAGAGGCAGGAAAAAATACCCTCTACTGTCATCCTTAAAACTCCTTAAATGGTTTAAAAACTGACAACCAGCTGGGCATGGTCGCACACACCTGTAATCTCAGTACTTGGGAAGGGGAAACTGGAAGGATTTCAGATTCAAAGCCAGACTCAGCAACTTAGCTAGACCTTGTTTTGAAATAACAAATGAAAAGTGCTAGAGATAGAATGCCCCGGGTTCAAACCCCAGGACCAAGCAAACAAATAAACTAACAAAAATTCCCAAACAACAACAACAACAGAGCCCTATAACCACAGAATATCATGTGTTAAGGGAAGTTTAATTAGGTGGTACTAGTAACCTAATAGAAATGTGGAGGGAGGAGTACTGGGTATTGAACCCAGGGGTGCTCTACCTCTGAGCCCTTTTTACTTTTTATTTTGAAATGGGGTCCTCCTAAGTTACCAAGTGTTGGTCTGGAACCGGCGATCTTCCTGTCTAAGCCTCCCAAGAACTGGGATTACAGACAAGCACCACCACTCCCAGCTCATTATGAAATTTTTTCACCAACATCCAGTTTTGGAGTTTTGTTGGCAGGAGCGTGTCAGGCAAGTTCTGAAAGGGCAGGGCAGAGTTTGCTTGACAATGACTGTGGTGCCAGATTCTTTCTATTCTTGAATCCCTTGAGTCTCCCATGAGGGCTACCAAGGTGCCGTTATATTCCCATATTTAAATTTTTTTTTAGAAATGAAAACTGAAGAGCGGAGGATGAAGCAATGTGCCTGTTGTCACCCAAAGGTCCATTAAAAAGTTATGTAAACTGACATTTTAATATGTTACTTAAAGGCTGGAATACTTGTTCTTTCCTTCCCTCTCACTGAACCGTTCCTGACAGCAGAGGATGCTAAGTCACGGTGGACAGGGAGCAGGGTACCTTTTGTTCCTGATGGTAGTGAGAACCACCTCCTTCCTCTTATTGTGGAGCGCGATGTGCAGAAAGGAGGCCTGCTTCTTGTTCAAGACTATGGCGGCTTCGTAGCTCAGAAGAAGTGAGACGGCTTTGGCGTGCCCCTCCCTCGCAGCAAAGTGGAGCGCTGTGTTCTTTTGGAGAAAACACAACACAGAACATTGTGTTGACAATGGCTAAGTGTCCTTTGGCCATTTTGTTTCCTTGCTTTGTTGTTGAATTGTCTAAAAGAAACGACCAGCAGAGCTAACTAATACAAGAAAACATAAATTTAAAATGGATGTTCAGAATCAAGCATCGAAATAATGAATTTACCATTCAATCCAGGGTGTGTGTGTGTGTGTGTGTGTGTGTGTGTGTGAATTCTGAGGGGTTTGGAGTGGGTGTGTATGTGAATTCTGAGAGGTTTGGTTGTGTGTGTGTATGTGTGTAAATTCCAAGGGGTTTGGTGTGTGTGTGTGAATTCCAAGGGGTTTGGTGTGTGTGTGTGTGTGTGTGTGTGTGTGTGTGTGTGTGTGAATTCCAAGGGTTGTGTGTGTGTGTGTGTGTGTGAATTCCGCGGGGTTTGCTTTATGTAGTTTTAGCAGTGGGATGACTCTACAAGGACAAAAGACAAGCTTTCAGGGTAAGGATGTTGTAGTCAACACAGAAGAAAATAATCCTGGGAGATTTAACATCTAATAGAGCCATGTTTTCCAAATTGGGGTTTCACAAGCTCATAAAATTAAAAAAACCCAAACATATTGTTATAAGGTTGACAATTTTTCGCCTTGCCATATAAAGGCTTTAAAAAATAAAAGTGATAAAAGTGATCATCTGTCTCCATCACTTCATGAACAAATGTATAATTTCATAATTTCAATACTTTTCCTCCAAAATGGAGGAAGAACATGAGTACGATAAGACAAATCAATATATTTCAAGTCAATCAATCACCCCTGCCCTCCTCATTTTTCTGGGTTCACCAGAGAGTGGTGAGAATTTTATCCTCAGACTGCAATAACCTGGAAACAGGTCTCTGTGGCCTGGAAGGGTGGCCTCGACCTGCCCCCACCCCTCGGTATTCTCCAATTTCTGTTCCCCTTGTACTTGTTCCTCACTCCGAGAGTCTGCTTGTTTAAAACTCAACAAATGGCTGGGAAAAGGGCAAGGAAAGGAAGAGTGTGGCTAAGACGGTGGCTTTTCTGCAATTTTCGAAGTCTGTTCTGTATCAAGAGTTTGAGTTGGTAAGAGGAATACAGTACGTACCCCATCTTCATCTAGCCGATCTGTACACTTCAAATTAGTATCGAGAATGACCTTCATGGTCTGCGTGTAGCCGCCCAAGGAAGCATGATGCAGAGCAGTCCAGCCATTGTGGTCACTGTCAAAGAGTTAAGAAAGGGCGTGTGCATGCACTTTACAGATAAGACATAGGGAGGGATGCCACTCGGCTCATTATAAGTGCATCTGATGGCAAAAAAATCAGAATTGAGATCTAGCAACTCAATATTTAGCATTCATCTATAATATATGATATAATTTCAAGCCCAAAGATCTTAAATGATCTATCTGTAATGTAGTTCATGCATATATTTTAGCTAGTGGATTAAAGTATAAATGATATAAACACTTTACCAAACACTTGGGAGCAGGGGAAACTACAGTTAGCATGTCTTTGTCATACATATTTTTTCAAAGCTGTAATGTACTTATACACATTATTTTCAATCTTGTTTTATTGAATACTGTACCAAAAATGTTCTGTGATAATGACATTAGCCTTCATAGTTAGCCGTTATTGCTAATAAAATAATAACATCTTATAGCATGTGATTATAACATAGTGAGCCTAGTGTCACTTATATTCTTCTAAGTGTTCAGGTCTGTATTCTGCTATCAAAGTTGCTTTCCCAATCTCTTTAAAAGATGCTTATCCTTTCTCACAGAAATTGAAGATGTAAATACAATGAAGGTTTGTCATATTAGTAGTACTTTTCCAAATTGGACACAGGAAAAAATGGACAGCTTGATTGCAGTACTAACAAGCAGCTGCTTTGCATGCAAGAGTGACCTTGCTATTTCAGTTATGATGTAATGAAACAACAACGCTTGGCCTGGGTCCACTTGGGTCACCTTTGCAAGTCTGTGGCTCAGTGTCCCTTAGCAGCAGGAAGAGACTGAGCAAAGCATTCAGCTCACTAATTTTGTGTCACTCATTTGCTGGCATCAGTACTCTGATGAATAAATGTGTTTTTGAACATTAGACTAATGAGCTATTCGCTACCTGCCACTTAGGTGAAATTAGAAGATAGCTCATTGTTCTTATATAAATATTTCTAGGTTTTCTTTCTCTTTTTACAAAGACATCATTCAATTTTGGCACATTATCTTATTATGCTTACATATTTTAACTTGGTTTTGTTCTTTGTGCTAGATTTCCTTAAGTATAATGAAGTTCAGTTCACTTTTAATATACCCTATTGTCACTTTTTTGGTTCATCATTTATCAGATTGAATGAAAAAGTCCTTTGAACTTATATGGTTTTGTGTTTTTGTGTGTATAAATGTACATACACACACACAAACATAGGTGTGTATCTACATAAGAAGATGGCAGCAGGATGAAATGCAATATGATGAAATGTATTTCAAACATTCTCAGCTACGTTTTGCCCAAGGCCACTTATTATCTGTAACTTTAAACAAGGTCTACAACTCTATAAATTTCAATGTCTACATTTGTCAACTGGGAATACTGAATTCCCTTTTAATATCAGAGAGAAGTCATAAATGTTTTGAGGATTACATAAGACAAATAAAAGTACTTGGTGAAATAGAAAGTTAGATACCACAATTAAAAGCATAATAGAAAAGTGGCCTGAAATGACTAATTACAAAAAGTATATCAACATCCAATCATAAATCCTCACCTGAGAAATAATGCACCTTTTTTCAGAAGAAGCTGAACTACTTTATCATGTCCATTTTTTGCTGCCAGGTGGAGAGGAGTCATTCCATGAAGGTCACCTTCATTCAAAAGCCTCGTATCACTTATGTCTTGTAAGAGCCTCTGACAGGTATTGATACGCCCATAACTTGAAAAAAAAAACACGTTTCATATTTTCAAAGTAAATGTTAAACAGAAAGAAGACATGCTCATACATTGTGCATACCCTTACCTGGCTGCAAAATGCAGAGGTGATTTCTTATCTTTGCTTTTGGAATGAATGGATACATTAAAGCCAAGCAGGTTATTTACAGAGACAGGGACCCCTTGTCTACATGCATAATGTAGAGGAGTACACCCATCATTGTCTTCATCCATCACCAGCTCCTTAATATGTTGCATCTATAGAAAAAACAAATATTCTACATATAACTCTGCTATTATGCTAGTATAGTATTCTTCAAACTATTCTGTAGCATAGTATTTTCCAACAAGGATCAACGTGTATTTCTCCAGGGCAGACTATACACAACCTACAAGGTACTAGAGTAAAATATAGATGAAGTCTCAGGCTGTCTCTCTATAATGTATATTGCCATATTGAAGACTCTGAGAAATCCTGCAAGTAAGAAAATGTACGGAACAGCTGGGCGTGGTGGTGCACGCTTGTAATCCCAGTACTTTGGGAGGCGGAGACCGGAGGATCCTGGTTCGCGGCCAGCCTTAGCTCGCTCTCTCTCTGTCTCTCTCTCTCTCTCTCTCTCTTCTTAGTGAGGTGCTCTGCAACTTTGTGAGACCCGGTTTCAAAATAAAGTATAAAAAAATAGGGCCGGGGGTGTAGCGCGGAGGTAGAACGCCCCTGGGTTCAATCCCCGGTACCGCAAAAAAAAAACAAAGAAATTAGGCTTACTTTGTATTTTACATTATACTAAATTAAAAAAGAATGGCAAATGAGTAGCTTAATCTAATTATTACATATATTTGTTATTTCTGTTTAAAACATTTAAGCATAAATATCTTCTTGGATCTTTATTAAAGATAGTGATGATATGAAAATCTATTTATTATAAAAATATAGCATATTTCATATGTACCTAATAGTCACTCAATAAGTATCAGTTGGTTAATATAAACATGGAAATTATGTTTTCAATCTGTCATCAGTGAGTCAAGTATGGTGAGCAGTTTTTCTTAATTAATGGTGCGGCAAGCCGGGCGTGGTGGCGCACGCTTGTAATCCCAGTACTTTGGGAGGCGGAGACCGGAGGATCCGGGTTCGCGGCCAGCCTCAGCTCTCTTGTGCTCTCTCTCTCCCTGTCTCTCTCTCTCTCTCTCTCTCTCTCTCTCTCTCTCCTTAGTGAGGCCCCCCGCAATTTCGTGAGACCCGGTTTCAAAATAAAGTATAAAAAATTGGGTCGGGGGCGTAGCGCAGAGGTAGAACGCCCCTGCGTTCAATCCCCGGTACCGCAAAAATAAATAAATAAATTAATTAATTAATTAATGGTGCGGCAGACTATTGCTAGTTCACTCACATACTTGGCTTTTCCATTGACGTGCAATTCACAGTGGCCAAAGGGTGAAGGAAACACAACTGATTAAGATGTATGCGTATTACAGAAGATAGTATATAGCTTCTCTGTAATTTCAAAAACTCAATCCTACTGCAATTAATTATCATCATCCTCACCATGATGTAAACATTTCAAATATGATATCTTTATTTTAAAAATTTTTTGAAATCCTATAAACAGCCTTCATAACAATAAAATTATAATAAACAATATTGGTTTACTCTCTGTTGAACACAATTCAGTTTATGAAATTCCATAGATATATATTACCTGCATAAACTCAGATCGCAAATTTTTTAATCCATACGGTTGCTGTACAGTCAAATGTAAAAAGTTACGCCCGAGATGATCTTTTATGTCTACCTTGGCACCTAAAAAAAACCACAATATATTTATATATAAACTCTACTCATTTATTTAAAGCATGTCCTAGCAGGGCGTGGTGGCACACACTTATAATCCCAGTACTTGGGAGGCTGAGACAGGAGGATCGCAGGTTCTTAGCCAGCCTTGGCAACTCTGTGAGGCCCTGTTTCACCTTTTGTGGATTTTCAACATATGGGGAATGGAAGGGAGTGGGGAGGGAGCTGGAGTGGGTGGGCTCACCAAGTATTATGTGTATGTATGTCCCTATCACTCTGAACTACATTATGATGTGAAACTACAGTACGCCAATAAAAGTATATTAAAGAACTGCAACCTTTAACTTACAGGCAACTTTATTTAGATGAGAAAAGTAAACATTTAAAAAATGGATTTACCTTAGCGTGTGTGTGTGTGTGTGTGTGTGTGTGTGTGTGTGTATGCGTGCACGCACACACATGTATCCACTCATAAGGGGGTAGAGAACACATGATACATTTCATTAATGTGTGAAGTCTTAATTTTGAAATCACAAATATAAATACGGAAACACTGGAAATACCAAAAGAAGAGGCGCAAAGAGAGGGCTAACTCTCCTCTTTGTTGTAATAACGCTGGGTTAGTTTCTGATATGGTACCTAAACCACACAGGGCTGACTCATTTAGAGAAAGTTGACAAAATGTTCAGCAAATGCCTTGCAACAAACCTGCCTGTTCAGCAAACAACTGCCTTATAAATGATATCTATTGTTGTTCTGAAACTATCCTTTTAAATACCGCTCCCTTATGGAACTAAAGAATTACTGTAGACATGGAACATGTTCTGTTTATCTCTGTATTCACAGAACCTGGCCCAGTGCATAGCACACAATCTAGCCAAATTCAGTCATAGTTCCCAAGGCTGGGCTTGCTCCCTCTTGGTACCTTTAGATAGTAGCAAGTTTACAATGTTCCAAGATGCCGAAGCAGTTGCCAACAAAAGTGGAGAGCGTCCTTCAGAATCCGTGCTATTGATATCCGCTCCCTAAAACAAAATGAGCCGTTCAACCAAGAGCTTATGAACAGACACATAAGTTTACATTACAATCTCTAAATAACATTAATTCCTTGGGATGGAGTATTTATATTACAGCCAGCACTAAAGCACATGAGTAATTATAGAATTTCTTGAAATGTCCCCATGATCCATATATTGTAACATCAGAAATCAAGGCATTCTTTCATTTCAACAATGAAGTCATCCTCACATGTTAGGCTTTTGACCCACATCTGGCAATAGATATATCGCTATCTAAATCCTAAAAATAAAATTATCTGACTTGGAGCAGTACTTTATTTCCTACTGTAAGAAATTATTTTTAAATTTCCATAATTTACAAAATCTTCCAAATTTATTGCATATGTGATTTTAAAAGCATTCATTAAGAAATGATTCTCACTTTTTAAAAAATTGACTTTATCTGAAATAGATAACTGAAATAACTGAATTGAAATGACTACATGCACATGTTAAACTATGAGTGGAACTACATTCATTGCTGATATGGTGGGATTTGAATAAACCCTAGTCATCCCAAAACTCACCGATTCAGCTGTGTGCATGTATGTCACTATCACTATGAACTACATTACGATGTGAGACTATAATGCACCAATAAAAGTATAAAAATAAAGAATGAAAAAGAACTCGTGCTTTCTTTGCAATAAATCTTCAACAGCATTTTCCAACTGCTGCCCTTTTGTGGTTGGAAAGGTGGTGTGGAGGCAGCAGGGGTTAGAAGCTTATGATAGGAGATGAAGGTGATAGCCTGCCTGTCCTGTAGCCACCTCAAGCCACCACTGCTGAAGAAGGATAAGCCAAGGAGCCCTAAGTTCAGCGCTCTCAAGGGGACCAGCTCACTGGCCATCAAAGGAGCTTTCCCTGAAATGTACCCACAAACTCCATGCATGTAAAACCTTGAGACAGACATCACCAAGTACACTTTGGTACCTCTAACCAGATGGTAATGAAGTTTAGCCATTATGTATTCATACACAATATGCTCTGGTTCAGCATCCTTCTGCAAATTTTTCTTTGTTGAGACACAAGAAATTAAAATGTGGTTTATTTAAAAACAACCCATACTATGCAATTATATGATTTTTCAACTGTAAATAGTAATTTAAAAAATAAAACTTCTCTGTTGAATAGTTACCACTGAAATTAAGTAGTTTGCTAGTTCATGGTGATCAAATAATGAGGCTCTGCAAAAAAAAGATTAAGGTAATATTAACATAAATATATGAAATAAAGATACTACATACAGAATTTAATTGGATATTGAATAACATGATAAAACATTAAAGAATTAGTAACTTTTCAAAATTTATAAGTGATTCTAGTTTCAAAGTAAAAGTAATAGAGGAAAATCAAATACATCACAAAATTTTCTTTCTCATCATTTAGTGAGCCTATTTTCTCCTGGAAAATCATCATGAAGATGTTCTGAAGTGAGTGGTAACATCTGCCCCAAGACAGAAAACCCAGAAGAATTGGCTGGCATTGCTGTGATCAGGACTAACAACTGCTGCAAGGTGCACCCAAAATTCATTTGCAGACCCCCCACCTTGAGAGGGTCTTCTTTGGCAAAAGTTAACAAAGAAGCATTACCTTTCTGGAGTTTTTATGAAGAAACTACAGAGAGAGCCAAAGATATTTTGGTATCATCTCACAGCCAGTTGTAAGAATAATGTTAATAAAGCAAAGAAGAGTTTTGAAACCAATATTAAAGCATCACCATAATAAATGTTAATACTAGTGATTTAAAACTCTGAGGCGCCGGGTGTGGTTGTGCACACTTGTAATCCCAGTACTTGGGAGGCTGAGGCAGGATAGCAGGTTTGCAGCCAGCCTCAGCAACTTAGTGAGAACCTGTTTCCAAATAAAAAGGGCTGGGGGTGTAGCTCAGAGGTAGAATGACCGTGGGTTCAATCCCCAGTAGCCCCCCAACACACACACACACAAAACAAAACTTTGTGTTTCTTATTGTAAATCTCATTTCCATGTTCCCATTCAAGCCTATCTCAGATGTTCTTGGCCCTCTGTACATAAAGTTTAGAATCACCAAAAATTCTCAAGAGGTTATAGTATATTTAAAATATACTAATTATATTTAAAAATTTTAGGAAATAAAATATAACATTAAGGACCAATTTTTCTAAAATACTTCCTATTTAGGCATATTTGTATGTTAAGATTGTATTCTAAAAGTACATTTTAACTATATTCAGGTCATTGGGTTTCCAAAATGGCTAAATAATGGAGTCAAAGAGGTTGTTTTAAATGCCTGAAACTCATCCTAGAGATTTTTTTTTTTTGAGGTACCGGGGATTGAACTCAGGGGCATTCTACCTCTGGGCTACACCCCAGCCCTATTTTTTATTCTTTATTATGGCTGATGGTTTTGCTAATGTGTTCATTCATCCCCACCTCCCCAATGTAGAAGCACATCTTACATTGATAGCTGGAGTTTTTTTCTTCCTGAGATAGTGTAGATTTCCTGGCCCAGTTACCTATTGGGTATATCTCTGCTCTTTCTGCCATTCACAGGTGTGTGTGTGTGTGTGTGTGTGTGTGTGTGCGTGCGTGCGTGCATGCACAGCCATTTCACTCATGTCACTACTCTTGGCTCTTTCACTCACATGGGGAGTATTTATCTTATCTTCCCAAAGGACATCAACTCGGTCTACACTGTTTCCAAAGGACATCAACTTCTGTCAACTCGGTCTACACTGTTTCCAAAGGACATCAACTTCTGTCTACACTAGTAAGCCTATCCTTTCAGAAACTTTCCGTGATGTGTATTTCTGTTTAACCCCATTGAAACGTTTATCTTTTTTGGAGAATTGATTTTAATTTCCTAAAACTATGTTTTGGAAACATGTATCTATAAGTGTGGGGATAGGCAGAAGAGATCAGAGGGGCAACAGTGGAATATCCGTATGCATCTTTCTAAACATGAGCTAAGACACAAATGAAGAACTGAACAGATTTGAAATGGCTGAGACAGCCTCGTATGTTGTTGTCCTTAGCATGTACAAAGTCCCACTGGATTAAGAAATGATCCAAAATATGCCAATGAATATTTTATTCCGTAAAGATCTATGCCACATTCTATTCTGATTCTGTAGGAATAAGAGATTCCACTTGAATCACAGGGTCTTTGTTATCTGTTCTCCTACATTATAGAATCTTTGATAACATATTTGCTAATTTTTTTCTTGCAATGTATAATTTAACATGTGTCCACAGAATGATAAGAAACTTGCCTGTGAAGCAGGGTCTCGTGATTTCCATCGACTGCATTAACAATATCGCTGCTACCAGTATAGGATGATATCATCAATTTAACTATCTCGGTGGCTCCTTGGGTTGCAGCAAAATGAAGAGCCATACACTTCCCATTCTAAAAAGAGTTTTGATACCAGAATCAATGTTTAAATCTCAATTTAAGGATATGATTTCTATTCAGCTGTGAGTTTCTTCTTCCCAGATCAAGGAACATCAAATTTAAGAAGATGAACAGTGGTCAGTTTCATCTACTGAAAAACATCGATATAAAAATCATAGCTAGTGATTGTGCTTGCTTGCAATCTGACAGCTCTTGGCATATGCTGCCATCATCAGTCTCTGGATGTCACTCTTCCCCGGGAGTCTGAAGACCTGTCTCGTACATTGCTGTAAGCACCCAGTACAGAGAGCGACTCCTGACCTCATACCAACAGTATGGCAGCTCTTCATTTCTATACTGAAGGGACATAGGGGCAATGTCCAGAAGCTGAGTGAGATTAATAACCAATCTCTTCTTCCTCCAGAGAGAACAGACCTTTGAGGTAGATGGAAGGGGAGCATGGTGTCACCCCAAACCCAAGACACTGAAGAAAAAAGGGCCTAAATTTTCTGCTTTTATTCAGGCATGCCTGGCACAAGGTGAAAACCAGGCTCATTCAACACTTTTTCACACATAGATTTTTAGAAATCTTTGTTACTTTGTCCTAAGTTAAAAGATAACAATTTGCCTGATGTGATGGCAAATGCCTATGATATCAGCACTTGGAAGGCTGAGACAGGAGGATCACAGGTTCAATGACAGCTTCAGCTACGTAGTGAGACTCTCAGCAACCTAGCAAGACCCTGTTTCAAAACAAAAATTAAAAAGGGCTGGGAGAGTGGATTACAAAATTGTGGGAAATACACACAATGGAATTCTACTCAGCAATAAAGAAGAACAAAATAACATCATTTGCAAGAAAGTGGAGGGATCTGGAGAACATTATGTTAAGCGAGCTCAGTCAATCACAAAAAAAGAAGGGACATATGTTTTCATTAATATGTGCAGCCTAAGGAGTAGTAGGGTCACACAAGGAACTCCGGTTGATAAGCAGACTCAGCGGAACAAGGGAAGTGGTACAAGGGAAGGGGGAGGGCAAGAAAGAAGGGAATTAATGAAATTACTATCATAAACAAT
This sequence comes from Glis glis, assembly GCA_004027185.1. NCBI lineage: Eukaryota > Metazoa > Chordata > Mammalia > Rodentia > Gliridae > Glis > Glis glis. The sequence continues at coordinate 6,079 of PVJS01017066.1, read as the reverse complement.
ATGTACATGTGAAAATATACCAACATCATTCTTGGTACTTCATACGGGTGGGGGGAGGCGGGGGGGCACTAAGAGCTGTGTGCATGTATGTTAACATCAAATAGATATTCATTGCAATGTAAGACTCCAAGCACCAATAAAAGCATGTTTAAAAAAAAAAAAGGGCTGGGAGTGTAGCTCTGAGGTAGAATGCCCCAGGGTTCGATTCCCAGGACAAAAAAAAAAAAAAGATATTATTCTTCAGAATAGAACTGTAGCCAAAAACCTTCATGCTTGGGCTTTGATGTTCCTGGCTCACAATATTAATATATTATTGTCTTTGAGGGTCGGCCTCTACTTGTTTAACAGCAGTTAAATTAGATATAATCTTTACTGTATCTGCACTTGTGATTGTTCTTGGCATACTCAAATATACCAGTATAAAATTAGGGACATTCTCTGCTACTTCTCTGCATAAACAGAAGGAAATAATATTCTGCTATATGCATTTTCAATCTAAATTGACTGTAAAGAGTTATAAAGCATTTTGGAAAAGATGACAATTCTAAAATAACATGTCATGTTACAGCATGGTCAATTAATTACCTCTTTCAGGTCTATATGTGCACCATTTTCCAGACACATTTTAATCATATCTAAGTCGCCACTTTGGACAGCCATGTGGAGCGGGCTGGATCTCCCATTATTCACAAAGTTAATATGAGACTCTCTGCTGTATCCATATTTTTCACCTTTAGAAAAAATACCATTCAGGATGAGTACTTAAAATAAATAACATGATTTTTAAAAAGAAAGGACATTCAGACTTACATATGAGCCTGCGTGCAAATTCTATTCAATACTTTTCAAATTAATAGCATCTATTAGAACAGGCTTCTTTATTATACAGAATGTAGGACAACGTCTACTCACCAGACTTTAAGATTATTTCCATGCATTTTTTGGCACCTGAAAATGCAGCCTGGTGAACAGGGAAATTTCCCCATTTATTTGGCTTACATAGCTTAGCTCCTTTATTTAACTGAAAGAAAAGAAAGGGGAAAAAGTCATTGACACAGGTTAAACCCCAAATCATGAGATGGACAAGAACTGATGTGCCTTTCCTGGGCGGTTTCACTCTTGTGTGCCTCTGTAAAATATACAGCAAATTTTACAATATAAAACCTAGGCAAGAAGGCAATTTTGGAACTAGGTTAGGATTCTGAAATAGAGACACTTTATATCTTCCAAAAATGAAGTAACACTCAGATACAAAAATACTAGTCTTGATATCCCAGCAATCCAAAGTCAACCCATTTTTCAGTGGGATTGGTGAGATTTTTAAAAACCATCATCACAACCTCTATACTCATTCTCAATTTGTTATGCAAAAAAGTTACAATATTTTCCAGATTATTTCCCTCCATTTATGAAAAATTAATAAAAACTAGATAAACAAGAATACATTGATCTAAATTAATAAATAATATACCAGCCCTCTTGCTAAATCATGAAAATCTGGTATTTTCACTAATGGAAGTTTTTTATTTAAAAAGACGCTAGAAGAATTCAATCTGATGTTATCTTTTTGTCTGAGTCAATAATTTTCAAGTACCATTTTCTACAAATGATTGGACTTCAATTTTGCTTTAAGTACCCTTATCATTACAAAAAAGATTTTGAAACTGCAGAATAGTGTGAAGAAGCAAATACTTATAATATTGCCTTTAGAGATAGCATCATAATTTAAATAAAACTATGTATATAATTTTGTGTACCCTAAAATGGAAGATGTACTTTATAAAATCATATTGTTAAGGAATATATTAAGTAAAACACTTTTTGAGCAATAGACTCACAACACACAAATAAAAATTACATTTGCAAAGAAATACAATTTTAAATATATATTATTTTCTGAAGTGTTTTCAACTTTACTATTTTTATTCTAATTTGCTTTTGGTTTTCTTTTTTTTTTTTTGCGGTAGCGGGGATTGAACCCAGGGGCGTTCAACCTCCATGTTACACCCCCAGCCCTATTTTTTTATACTTTATTTTGAAACCAGGTCTCACCAAGTTGCAGAGGGCCTCACTAGGTAGAGAGAGAGAGAGAGACAGGCTGAGAGAGAGAGAGAGAGCTGAGGCTGGCTGCGAACCCGGATCCTCCGGTCTCCGCCTCCCAAAGTACTGGGATTACAAGCGTGCGCCACCACACCCGGCTCTATATTTTCTTTACACTTAGATTTTCTCACATTTTCTTTCATGTTTTATTGATAAGTCTTTTGTAGCCAATCTTACCTCCATTTAGAAACTCAGGTGTGTGTGTGTCTGTGTGTGTGTGTGTGTGTGTGTGTGTGTGTGTGTGTGTGTACATATACATGCATATATACATATATATATTTATATAAATATATATAAAACTAAGATTATTAAATCTGTTCTCTATATTTTATATCTTGCTAGGGAAGGAAAATGAAGAACTGCTGTAAATAACAGTAACTTGTATCATATTCATGAAAAGATAAAGAAAGCAGAGAAATATAATTAATATACAAACCAAAATTTGCAGTGCTTCACTATTATCTTTGGCGCATGTGGTTAACACTGCTGTGTTTCCATTTTCTCCTTCCAAATTAATGTTAGTAGTGCTATGCTCAGTCAAGACCTACACAAAAGGAGGGAGTAATTGTCAAAAAGCTGAACTGCAGATTTCCAAATAAGCATTTGTCTTCCACTAGATTACGAGGTCTCAGATGCCAAGGACCATGTCTTATTCATCTTTTTCCATCCCTCTCCCACACAATCTGGCATAACATCTTGTATATAATGAGTACCAAATAAACTTACCAAATAGACAAAATAATGATTATAATATCACATCAATTAAGGCAGAATTGAGTTGCAGAATTGGAAATAGAATAATTTTAAATATTTAACATGATGTTCCTTACTACCTTCCATTTGTATTATGTGAGCTACATTAACTAATATCCTCAAAAAATAAATCTGTGGAACCTTTTGGAAGGTGTGCAGAGGGAAGAGGAAGGGTGGGAAGGAAGAAGGACGGGAAAGAGAGAAGGGGAGGCAGGGAATGATTTCTTTCACCCCTCTAGCATTATTCTTTTACCTAAATTGCAAGTATTCTGGGAAATGTCAACTAAATTCCATTCTCTTCAGTAGAGAAAGAGCTCCATGAATATTTTGATACAACTTAATTCACATTTAGTCTAGAACAGAAACTTTCTCTGTGATGTAAGAAATTAGTAAACTGATAAAATGGTCAAGTAAGTTTTTTGTGTGTGGTACTGGGGATTGAACCCAGGGGCATTCTACCTCTGAACTACACCCCCAGCCCTATTTTATTTTTTATTTTGAAACAGGGTCTCACTAAGTTACAGAGGGCCTCACTAAGTAGCTGAGGCTGGCCGCGAACCTGTGATCCTCCTGTCTCAGCCTCCCAAGTACTCGGATTACAAGCATGCACCACCACACCCAGGTCCAAGTAAGTTTTCTGATGGAATTAATTGAAGACCTGTTACCCACACAGTTGGTAACTGCCAGCTAATTAGTGGCCACATCTGTAGGTCTTTAACCAGTCTTTATTTCATATTAAATCTAACAAAAATTGCCTCATATAAAAGTGTTTCTCTCAAGACAGAAATCTGAATTGACCAACTAGAAGCTTTTCAACTTACAGTAACACTATGATAAAATTATGACATGTGCTATAATAAAGTTGTTTTTAAAGCTTATTCAACAAGCTATTATAAACCTTGACTTTTTAAAAATAATAGTACCCTTAGTTGAGCGTGGTGGTACAGGCCTGTAATCCTAGTACTTAGGAGGCTGAGACAGGAAAATCTCAGGTTTGAGGACAGTCTCAGCAACATAGTAAGACCCTCAGCAACCTAGTGAGACCCTGTTTCAAAACAAAACAAAAATTTTTTTAAAGGGCTGGGGGTGTAGCTCAGAGGTAGAGTACTCCTGGGTTCAATCCCCAGTATAAATAAATAAATAAATAAATAAATAAATAAATAAATAAATTCCTAACCTCCTACTTTACCCCTTCTCAGTAGAAAATGCCCAATGTCAGTGTCAACAAATGAATTAGGCTTATTAATTGAGATTTTAATACATAAGAACACAGAGAGAAATTATCGGTGGATAAAGGAAAATGAGAACAAAAGTTTCACTTTATGGACAATAGACTCCTTTACATTATATTCTGGCCCACGTAGAGAGAGCTGGATGTGGGTGCCAGCGTCTTCTCCCCGGGCCAGCAGCCTCACCTTCGTCACCTCGTTGTACATGCCCTGTACAGCTATGTGGAGGGGCGCCATCATGTTGTTGTTTCTGAGGTTTGGGTTTGCTCCTTGGCTGAGAAGAAACTTAACACTTTCAACCTGGTTTTTTTCTGCAGCCCAGTGAAGAGGGGTGTTTCCATAATTATCCATTACATTCAGCACTAGGAAAGAAAGAAAAAAAACATGGATTAGATTTTGCTTGGACTATATCAAGTACTACTATAATCAGCTGCATCTTCTTTATAAGAAATAAAAGTACAGGTTATGATCTCGAGAAACAACTGATGAACACCTTTAGGGAATATATGGAAAGATGGCACAGACTTCATCAGTTGAGCTAAATTTCTATGTATAGCACCCATAAGAAATAGATTCTCCTATTGCTACATGTTTTTATGTTTATGAATTTGGAGATTGTGATGAAATATTGAAACTATGTAAGAGCAGAAACTATATGCCAGGCAATCTACTAGGTTTCATATGACTATGATTTAATTCAAGCCTCCAATAGCCTGTGAGGTACCACCATGACTACTTTCCTTTTTTTATTTTTAAGTAATTTTATTTTATTTTTAATATGCTTTTATTGGTGCATTGTAGTCTTACATCATAATGTAGTTGGGAATGATAGGGATATACATGCACATAGACAGCACTTGGTGAGCTTCTCCCCAGCCCCCTCCTTGATCCCTCCCCTTCCCCATACATGATATTGAGATTGCCACTGATAATTTCATATGTGTACATAATGCCAATGTAAGTATTTACTTCATTAATTCGCATCCCTGCCCCACCTTCCCCTAAAGCCCCTCCATTGCTCCACTGGGGTTTCTCTTCCTTTATCTAAAGTCTCTCCTGTATCCCAATTACTCCCTAGCTTACACATATGAGAGAAAACATATGACCCTTCACTTTCTTCGACTGGCTAATCCCACTTAACATTATGTTCTCCAGGTCCATCCATTTTCCTGCAAATGACATAATTTTGTTCTTCTTTATTGCTAAGTAGAATTCCATTGAGTGTATATCCCATAATTTTGTAATCCATTCATCTGTTGGTGAATAGGTAGGCTGGTTCCATGATTTGGCTATTGTGAATTGTGTTGTTATAAACATGGATATGTATGTACCACTATAATATTTCAATTTCAATTCCTTTGGAAAGATACCCAGGAATGGTATACATGGATCATATGGTGGATCCATTCCCAGTTTTCTGCGGAATCTCCACACCGATCTCCATAGTGGATACACTAATTTTCAATCCCACCAACAGTGTATAAGGGTTCCTATTTCCCCACACCCTCACCAGCATTTACTGTTGTTTGCATTCTTGATGACTGCCATTCTCATTGGGGTTAGATGGAATTTCAGTGTATTTTGCACCATGACTAATTTCAAAAAGATGAAAATGCTGAGGTCTAGAGAGGTTGAAAGTCTTGCTAAGACCACATAGCTTGTGAAAAGTTGTGTAAGTTTTATTAGTTCTTTGAACCTCAGCTTTTTCTCATGGTCAAAAATAAATATGTGGGCAGGGTACCGGACCGCCCGCGCGCGCCCCACCCCGGAAGCCCCCGGCCACCTCGCCGGGTCCCTTGTGCATCAGGTACCGGACCGCCCGCGCGCGCCCCACCCCGGAAGCCCCCGGCCACCTCGCCGGGCCCCTTGTGCATCAGGTACCGGACCGCCCGTGCGTGCCCCACCCCGGAAGCCCCCGGCCACCTCGCCGGGCCCCTTGTGCGCCGGGTACCGGACCGCCCTCGCGCGCCCCACTCCGGCAGCCACCAGCGCCACCT